>SJYV01021251.1:360934-417223 GCA_006410875.1 Neotragus pygmaeus
CCACCCCGCTCTGTGTCTGCAAGTCCGTTCTCTATGCCTGAGTCTCTATTTCTACCCTGCAAATGGGTCCATCAACACCGTTTTTCTAGATTCCATGTGCATGTGTTCATAAACAACATCTGTTCTTTTCCTGACTTAACAGTGCTTACAAATCCCCAGGGCAGTTGTTTCGGGTTTCACTTGTGCTGTGTAAGGAATAAGTGTTTTCCCTTATTTTTCGATGGCAAGGTGGTGAAAGCTTAAACCACAGTGTTCAAAGCCCTACACATAGGCTCCACAAGCAGTTCAGGAAGGGCCAGGGCCTGTGGAATGGAGCCTCTCACACTGAGGAACCTACATCACCCTCAGGAAAGGAAGATGTCTTTGCAAAGGCATGTCTGTCACAAGCACACGAGCCAAGGAGCCTCGATCCACACCCTGGGCCGTGGATCATTCATTTTTCCTGTCCCTGACTCCGTGGTCCTTGTTTCAGATGGTTTCTTCTAAACTTTTTGTTCAGATTTATTACCTTGGCACCAATTAAAAGGAAAAATCAAACAAACCTCCATGCTCTGTGGAAAGAAGAGCTGAGTCTTCATTATGTGGAATCTCTAGGGCCTCTGCTGATCCTCAAGTCATCCACTGGCTTCCAAGGGAGGCAAGCTCCCAAACCATCGATGTTGACGTGGGTATTTACAACATTATAAAAAGTGCCAAGTCATGAGACCTTAAAGTGCAGCAGGGTGGATTAAGGGTAGACGAAATGACAAAATCACATGATATCACTTACCCGTGGAATCTAAAAGAATGATACAAAGGAATTTATTTACAAAACAGAAAAACTCACAGGCACAGAAAACAAATTTAGGATTACCAAAGGGGATAGCTGGGGGTAGGGGAGAGACAAATTAGAAGTTTGGAAGTGACATATACACACTGCTCTATATAAAATCGGAGAAGGCAATGGCACCCCACTCCAGTACTCTTGCCTGGAAAATCCCACGGATGGAGGAGCCTGGTAGGCTGCAGTCCATGGGGTCACTAAGAGTCAGACACGACTGAGCGACTTCACTTTCATGCATTGAAGAAGGAAATAGCAACCCACTCCAGTGTTCTTGCCTGGAGAATCCCAGGGACGGGGAGCCTGGTGGGCTGCCGTCTATGGGGTCGCACAGAGTCAGACATGACTGAAGTGACTTAGCAGCAGCAGCATATATAAAATAGATACACAACAAGGACCTACTGTATAGCACAGGGAACTGTATTCAATATCTTGTAACAACCTATAATGGAAACTATCTGAAAAAAGGATACGTGTGTGTGTTTAACTGAATCACTTTGCTGTACACCTGAAACATTGAAAGTCAACTATACTTCAATAAATTAAAAAACAAAATGAAACAAAATATTATACTGATGGTAGCAGCTTTACTAGAATAAGGATATACTGCATGATTTTATTCATATGAATTTGGAGAGTAGGCTAAACTATGTATACAGGTGACAAAAATTATTGAATGATACACAAAGACTTTGTCATTGAATTTTCAGACACTTATTACAGAGAGGCATTGGACTTCCCTGGCAGTCCAGTGGTTAATGCTCCCAATACAGGGTGCATGGGTTCAATTCCTGGCTGGGGAGCTAAGATCTCACATGGCAATAATAATAATAACAATGCATTTTAAAAGGGAGCCACTGAGCCTACCCCTCCCCTCAACCTTCCCTCTGAAGGCCAGGGCGGTGTGACTATGTCAAAGGGAANGGGTTCAATTCCTGGCTGGGGAGCTAAGATCTCACATGGCAATAATAATAATAACAATGCATTTTAAAAGGGAGCCACTGAGCCTACCCCTCCCCTCAACCTTCCCTCTGAAGGCCAGGGCGGTGTGACTATGTCAAAGGGAAGAGACCCATCTGGCTGAGATGACATCCGGAGCCCTCCTAGACCCTCAAGCCTAGATTCCCAGAGCTTTTAGGTCACGCCGCAGGCACAGGGCTGTGTGTGGCCCTACCGGGAAGCATTACAGACCTGTCCCCACAGGACTGCTGGGGACACCTGTCCTCACTGCTATGGTGGACATCCGAGATGGGTGCCCAGGCAGGAATCCCAGTTTGCCTCCCGAGGAAGTGGTTCACAAATCCACCCTGACCCTGCCTCCCGCATTTCTCTCCTACGCCACTGTGACTTATTTGGGGGTGCAGTGGGGTCCACCTCCGTCGGGCTTCCCGGGGGTTGCCATGGGGACTGACTCCTCCGGGCACTGCTTGAAGGCGGGCTGCCCTCTGTGTTCCAGGCACCTGTTCCTCCTGGCGGGAGGCGGCGCCCTGGCCGCAGCTGCCATGGGGGCCTTCGCTGCGCTGGTCTTCATCCCCGCCCTGTGCGCGGTGCTCCTCATCCACTCGCTTGGCCCCCGGGATGTCCACAGGCCGACCTTCCTCTTTCAGATGACCTGGCAGACACTGTGCCACCTGGGCCTGCACTATACGGAGTATTATCTGCAAGAAGCTCCTTCTACAAGGTAAAGTAGCCCATTCCTGCACTGGTACCGAGCCCACCAGGGTTTGCTTCCACCCAGATGGTGGAGAGGACCTGGGCATTGAGTTTGAATCCGAATTCTTCCACATCTCAGCAGTGTAATCTTGAGTGAATCAGTCAACCTCTCTCAGCCTTCATGTCTTTTTCTGAAATAAAGGACTGTGTGTACGCGCGCGCGCGCACGCGCACGCGTGTGTGTGTGTGTGTTGGGGGATAACAAGCTTCTCAAGTTAGAGGTAAGGAATATACAATAAGTCTGCTACCCATGAATGCATTCTACTCTAAGAGCGTGTCTATAAGTCCAATTTGTTCAAAAGTCCAACACAGTTAGACTAGGTACCCAACTAATACAATTGGCTATATATGCTGAAATAGGTTTATAATACTTCTCACACAAACAATACATAAAAAAACAAAAAAAATAAAGAAAACATTTTTAATATTATGGTATAGTACCTTGAAAAGTACAGTCCAACAGCTGGCACACAGGGGCTGGCACTGAGCAAACAGGCAAGTAGAGTTACTGCCATGAGGAGGGAGAGGAGGTGGGAGATGGTAGAGCTGAAGGAAGGATCGGCGGCAATGGGAGACGGAGGGCGAGCTGCAATTTCACTTACACCTGACGTTAATGGAATGTATGTCCGCATCTTTGAAAGTTCGCAACTTAAAGGTTCATATGTAGGGGATTTATTGTATAAACCTATTCTAGTAAGGGGCTTCCCTTGTAGCTCAGTCAGTTAAAGAACATGCCTGCAATGCAGGAGACCGGGGTTTGATTCCTGGGTCGGGAAGATCCCCTGGAGAAGGACATGGCAACCCTCTCCGGTATTCTTGCCTGGGAAATCCCATGGACTGCAGCCTGGGGTCGAAAGAGTCGGACATGACTTAGCGACTAAACCACCACCATTCTAGTACAGTACTATATAGCTGATTCTGTTAGTTGAGTACCTAGGCTAACTCTGTTGGACTTAACGAACAAATTGGACTCACAAATGCTCTCTCTGAACAGAACTTGGTCGTATGTAGAAACTTACTGTAAGTGTAAATGTATGACTGATACCTAGTAACTACCATGAGCTTCCTATGTAGCACAGTGCCTGGCACCAGCTGTAATTATCATTGTGCTGGAGAAAGAGGGTGAACCAGGAGTCCCAGGCCCCCGCCTACAGGTGATTAAGCAGAGGACACACACCTCAGTATGGTGGTTTAGACACACAGCTGGCAGCCTCCCTGCTGTTTTTCAATAAGGCAGGGAAGGTCCAAACTGACGGTCAGCCTCTGCCGAATTTCCACACACCTGCTCCGCAAGAGTTTTACTTTCACTGAGACACATCCCTTCCATCCCCTAGAAGAGAAGTCACCCAATCCAGGAAAGAAAATCAGGTGCCAAGTGAAGTCTAGGGACGTGTTTTCCTGATCCAGTGATATCAGCAGGATTAGAGGGAAGCAGGCGCCCCTGTTATCCTGAGGGCTGTTGCTCCTGGCTCCACGGTCTCGTGGTGAACTGGAGTGGTGACCTATCGAGGGGAGGGTCACCTCTCTGATTCTAGCTGCCGTTGGTTCCTGCACTTTGCCATCCCTCTTCACCCAGGATCCTTTTCTTTATTCTATTTTCACCAAAGGCTCCAGGGCTTGCTTCTCGGAGGAGAAGGCATGATGGCGGGTGGGTAGGGAGTGGGGGGTCCTGACTGGGATGTGGTGACTTAGGGCTACCTGGGGAGGGGACTGGAGGAGCAAGTCAAACAGGATCTGGCTGGATGGGAAGGAGGCTGAGCCAGAGCTNCCTGGAGAATCCCATGGACGGAGGAGCCTGGTGGGCCACAGTCCATGGGGTCGCAAAGAGTCGGACACGACTGGGTGACTTCACTTTCACTTTCACTCTGCATAGAAGTTAAATAAGCAAGGTGACAACATACAGCCTTCACATACTCCTTTCTCAGTTTGGAACCAGTCTATTGTTCCATGTCTTTCACTTTCATCAGGAGGCTCTTTAGTTCTTCTTCACTTTCTGCCATAGGGTGGAGTCATCCGCATATCTGAGGTTATACAGCTATATGTATACATGTAGCTGATTCAATTTGTTGTACAGCAGAAACTAACATAGTAAAGCAATTATCTTCCAATTAAACCTAAATTAAAAAAAATACAAGGTGCTGTGAACAAAATGGAAAATGGCATCTACAGATGTTCTCCAACTTACAATGGTTCAGCTTATGACTTTTCAACTTTACAATAGTGCAAAAGCAGTACATATTCAGTGGAAATCATCCTTGGAATTTTATCTTTTCCTGGCTAGTAATTTACGGTATAAGGCTCTCCTGGGGTGCTGGGCAGGGCAGCCACAGCTCCCAGTCAGTCACAGGATCATAAGTAACTTGAAACTTCCCTGGTGGTCCAGTGGTTAAGACTTTGAACTTCTAAAGCAGGGGCATGGTTCTGATCCTTGATCAGGGAACTAAGATCCTATGTGCAGTGTGGCACAGCCAAAAAAACCAAACCACCAAGAATTGAAAAAATTTGGTCTAAAAAGACAAGGCTGATATTATCTCAGAGAGATATGTTAATAAACTCAGAATCTAGCAGACTAGATAATCACTTACATATTTAAATACTTAGAATTATTTAAATTACTTAAATACAAAACTGATTCATGAAATATATCCCATGAAGAGACCGAAAACAAGAAGTAAACACTGTTTTAGTATAGCTTTGACGGTCTGGTCCTTTTTCTTGGCATATAACTTCTTCTGTTTCTTCTTCTGTTAGGATTTAAAATATACTGAGAGAAAGAGGTCAGGACCTCCAAGTTCCAGTGAAGCAATGTCATTTTAACTAGCATTTTTCTAGCATTACCAGATCTGTGGGCCACCTGTATTATTATCTAATTTATTTTTTTCTTCAAGTCAACTTTAACTTACCTTACTTTAAAAAACTTCGTTTCCGAGTTAGTAGCACTGGCAAAAATTGGCTTTGGTGTACTAATTTTATTCTCCTCTTGAGCTCACTAAAAGAAACACATCCTTGCTTGAGTGAGAAATGTTTGTGTACTGCTTAAAATCATCTGCTTATCCTGGTATTACATTTCTCCCACCAAAGAAAGAATTATACAGGTATCTAAGCTTCCAAAACAGAACATTTTCTTCCTCAAAATATAAAATTGCAAAAAGCTCTTAAAGTCTAAAATTTAACAAAGATAATACTAAGAAGTTATAATATATATACCCGCATAGATCACTTAGAAAGTTATGTCAATATCACTTGCCATCATTAAGGCAAACAAACAGCCCCTGATCTCAGCACACAGGACTTAGTGCTACAAGCGTCAAGTGCCTTAAACAGATGGGATGAATGTGTTGTGGCCTTGACCGGTGCGGTTCTATACTTTCTCTCACTACACTCAATAGCCCAGAGGAGACAACGTGGACAAATGGGGTTTCCAGCACGGGGCACAGTCAAGGAGGATACGGTAGATGGCCTAGGCGGTGTTATTAAGAAGGAAAATAGGGACTTCCTCAGTGGCTTAGTGGTAAAGAATCCACTGGCCAATGCAAGAGACACAGATTTGATCCCTGATGTGGGAAGATCCCACATGCTGTGGAACAACTAAGCCTGGGAGCTGCAACTAGTGAGCCCACGGGCTGCACCTATGGAAGCCCGAGAGGCCTGGAGCCTGTGCTCCGCAACAAGAGAAGCCACCGCAACGAGAAGCCTGGGCACCAAACACAACTAGAGAATAGCTCCCGTGCACGGCCAAAGCCCGTGCAGCAACGAAGACTTAGCGCAGCCAAAAATAAATACATCAATGATTTTTAAAAGGAAAATAAATACAGTCTTGCTGTATAAATTTGATAGCCTATTACAACTTTTTAACATCATTTAACTTTTTGAATCATGTACATGTTGCATTTATCAAATCGTACAGTAATAATATACAGAAATGCCACTGATAATACACAATAAAAATTATCTGAAGTGGTATAACAAATCTAAGACCATCACAAGCACTGAAATGGCAATCTTAAGGATTAATCCAGAGAAACAAGTGGGATGGTGGTGCTGATGGTCTCATAAACTCTGAGAAACGTTAATCATTGCAGCATTATTTATTATAGAGAAAAATATTTAGTGTGAGGAAAATGGCTAAGCAAATTATGATGGCTTCTTTCAGAGCTATTAAAAATAGATGGTTTTTCTAGAGGTACCTCTGGGGAACTGGCTACGTGGATGTATGTGTTTCCCAGATTATGAAAACCCTTCAAGCTATACACTTAATATCCATGCAACACATATACATAAACACGCACACACCCCAAAATACACACCAAAAAAATCCACGCAAGTTTCTGTATATATTCTACACTTTAACAATTTTAAGTGAGTGCTTTTAATAATTAGGGAAATGTATTTGAGAGAATGTTCAGCTTTAAAACGAGTTGGTTAATGAAGTATTTTAAAGTGCAACTTGGTCTCTCCAAATCTATCTCCCTTTCTCCCAGGGATCATTTCTGCTCCTCTGATTGGTTACAACCAGGACATTTGCTTCCTTCTTTTTCTATTTCCATCTGCCAGGAAGGGTTTCATTTAGCTGGAGAGTATAAAGAAAAAAGAAAAAAAAAAAAAAGACATTTAAAACAGAACAATGCAATTTGAGAGAATTACTCTAAGGAGAGATAGACGCTGGAACTGTCTGTCTGCAGGGGAGATCCTTGGAATCCCCAGAAGGGCAGAGAAAAGAGACTGTGTCTTCTCTCCTTCCTCGTTTCCTTTGTTAGGACTCAGGTTCTGAATCCTTGGCAACTTTAGTTTCTCTTTCCTTGAATTGTTGATTGTCACTCCTGGCTCACAGACTCCCAAATGCCCTTGACACGTGACTGATAGCACCTGCTCATTTTTCTCTCTTGATATTGATCTCATGGCTCTGACCTTGCTGCCAGAACCAGATTTTTTTCCCCCCTCTTGTTTGCTCTAGAAGTGGTCCCCAGGCCACCCCTACTTTCTATCTCTTTCCGGCTTGTATGTTGACAAATCATGCTTATCCTCTACAAATGCAAGGAAATGGCCAGTAGCCTCTGCCCTGTGGGCAGTAGCCCTGGTCAAGTGAATTAGATTCTGTGGGACAAATCCTAGAGTCAGCCCCTGGAGGGCATACACTTCCTGCCCGCTGGCCTCCCACCTTTCACGTGTGTGTGTTAGTCGTTCAGTCATGTCTGATACTTCGCGACCCCATGGACCATAGCTGGATAGGTTGCTCTGTCCATGGGATTCTCCAGGCAAGAATTCTGGAGTGGGTTGCCATTCCCTTCTCCAGGGGATGTTCTTGACCCAGGGATCAAACCCAGGTCTCTGCATTGGCAGGTGGATTCTTTACCTTCTGAGCTTTACCAGGGAAGCTTTGGCCTCCTACCTTGGTATCCGCCAAATTACTCTAAAGGGTCTGGGAGGAGCCCTGACAGATCCTCCCCACAGCCCTCCACAGGGGACCTCGTCTTGTTGTTTGAAATCCCTAAAAAGGGGATAAGCCATAACTGAAAAGCTCAGAATTCTCGTGTTGACACAATCAATAAACAATCTGTAACAATGAGTAGGAGAGGGTTTTATTTGAACCAGGCTGAGGACTAGCTCAGGAAGGCAGTCTCTAGTAAGGAAGAAAGTGGTCTGGAGAAGCACAGTTTTCACTATAGCTTTATATCATGTCAAAACATAGAGCCTATATCAAACATGACCTTTCTTCCAGGTTTCAACAGATGGTTACAGATTAGCACGTACACAGTGAGTCAGCAGGACCCTGGCTCTGGGAAGGCAAGCTTATCTTCAAAGGAGTGGAATGTTGGCATCACAGGAAGGGGAGTTTATAAGGGCAAAAACCACAAGGTTACAGTTAGATGAACTTTTTATTAAGAATTACAGTTGCAACTGGCAAAAATTAAGGATACTTGTTGAGTAAGAACTGATTGGGGCCCTAGTTGCAAGGGGAAGAACTTGAGACCACAATTTTGCAGCCAGCAGGTGTTGTTTTGAAGACAGCTGGTGGTGTCCTTGGGTTGGAACAGTTTGAAGAAAGTTCATGTTCTCAGAGAAGCAGAGGTGTCAGAGATCAGATCCTCAGTGGCCACCATTTTTATACACCCAAATTGTGATTGCTCAATTATAATCTCAATTTGTCATCAGAAAGAATATTTTAAAGAAATATTTTAAGAAAATATTTAACAAAAATAAGCTACAAATTTTGCCTTCCTAAGAGGACCAAGGAATAGATGCCATTATTTGTCTATTGAAATAACACTGCCTTAGTAAACATTCCATGAAAACTTGAGGCCACCTCTCGCCCTATTGTTTTGGATCCTCTAGGCTGACAGGGCAGTCCCGTTCCCCTGATGCATGTGCGGCCATGCACTCGTGCTGGCATTCTTTTAATCTGTTGGCAGATGGCATGACCAAAAGGCAGCCAGTGGCTCTAAACAGGCAACCAGGTTTAGTGATCCACCTCAACTGTTCAATGCCTCCAAAGGTGATGATCCGATCTTGCTTTTTTCTATCCATATAGTTTTATAAAGCAAACTGTAGGATTCACACATACATGTCCAGCCTGTTGATCCGTCAATCTTTGACTCATCAATTCCGTGAGAATTATGGAAAAGGAGGCCCAGAAGGAAAGTGTTGAGGAGTATGTCCTGGCAAGAATTTGGAGATCTTGAAAGTCGAGATGCAACTCAGCCCATGTGACTGACATCTTGCAGGCAATGAGTTCTTTTCCTGGTTACCTGAGAGACCCTGGCAGCCAACCTGCCAACCCTGGATGAAGGGGAAGGGATCAAACAGTAGGAACAGGTTGATGGTGAAGAAGGTTCAATGGCTGTGAAAGAACAGATTTGACAATCGTATTCATGGGAGTATGTTAGAGACCAACAGATTATGGGCACGGGCATTGCAATGACCAATTGCTAGAAAAGAATAAATGGCAATCGTGAGTAATTATCCTGAATAAAATGTCAACGATTAGCCTAACAGATTCAAGTCACTTCCAACAGATTCTTCTTTACATGTTTTTATAAATTAACAGATGGTACAGAAAACTTGGTTTCCTCTAATCTCTGGGTTCAGCACTGATAGGTGAAGGGGCAGTGATTATTTTTGATATGAACTTTCTCAACTGTCCCTATTTCCAAAACAATAAAACTATGCAAAAAATTTGAACATGGGCTTCACCAAAGAACGGACACTTCATTTTTGGCTAGTAGGTATCATGCTGTTATATATAATAACACCAGATTCAGAGCACTTAAATCAAAAAAGAAATTAAAGTACAGGATAAGAGGGTTAGGGACAGAAGAGAAATAAGGGATGAGTGGTCAAAAGAAGGGTGCTGGTCTGTGTTTCTGAATTTTACTTCCCCACTCTTGAGATTGGGTTTCCCTGGTAGCTCAGAAGGTAAAGAATCCACCTGCATTGTGGGAGACCAGGGTTTGGTGCCTGGGTTGGGAAGATGTCCTGGAGAAGGGAATGGCTATCCACTCCATTCTGGTCTGGAGCATTCCATGGACAGAGAAGCCTGGCAGGCTACAGTCCACAGGGTCACAAAGAGTCAGACACGACTGAGTGAATTTCACCCATGCTCTTGACTCCAGGCTCTGGTCAGTGGGTGCGTGGAGCACGTCTGCCCCCAGGAAGTTCTAAGAACCCCCATGTGGATCTCCATTTTTGGTCTCTTCTGCCAAGAGCTGTCAGCTCAGGCTCCCAAGAGGAGATGCCAGAGGAGAGTCAGCTGTGATGGACATGTGTATGTGAAAGTTGTTCAGTCATGGCCAACTCTTTGCAACCCCATGGACTGTAGCCCACCAGGCTCCTCTGTCCATGCATTTCTCCAGGCAAGAACACTGGAGTAGGTAGCTGTTCCCTTCTCCAGGGGATCTTCCCAACCGAGGGATCAAACCTGGGTCTCTTGAATTGTAGGCAGATTCTTTACCATCTGAGCCACCAGGGAAGCCTGAGAATACTAAAGTGGGTAGCTTATCCCTTTTCCAGGGGATCTTTCTGACCCAGGAATCAAAATGGGATCTTCATGCATTGCAGGCAGATTCTTTATCAGCTGAGTTACCGGGAAAGCCTGTTATGGACACACAGTAAGAAATAAACCTTTGTTGTGTTTCACCCTGAGATTTGGGCAGTTGTTTCTTCTTGGAGCAAGCTGAACCTACCCTGACTGGTACAGGAGGATTTCCCAACACCTCTGGTCCCAGTTCGAAGATCAACTATTAGTTTCCCTAGTGGCTTGGATGGTAAAGAATCTGCCTGCAATGCATGAGACCTGGGTTCAATCCCTGGCTTGGGAAGATCCCCTGGAGAAAGGAATGGCAACCCACTCCAGTATTCCTCCCTGGAGAATTCCATGGACAGAGGAGCATGGTGGGCTACAATCCATGGGGTCACAAAGAGTTGGTCATGACCGAGCAACTAACGTGACTGCATAACATTAATGAATATGCCAATAGGCAAATCAAGGCTTTTCTGATGATATAAAATCCTGACATTTTAGCACCTTCATAGATAGATGTAGGGGAAACTGCTGTTTGACATTATCAATAAATTTTAAATTCATTTTAACAGCACTTGTTCAGGGTGATGGAAGAAGCAACATGTTGATGAGCTTCTTGGCCACATGAAAACAAAATCTTCCTTCTTGGATTAAAAGGATTGAAAGGATCATGTGCTTAATTATGAGTAACCCTATCTTCTCTAGAGGCCAAGTTGCATTTGCAATGATTGTTGTGTTTTGGAGGTGGGGTCTGGACTCAGGCAAGGGGACCTTGTCCAAGAATCCCTCCCATCTAGGGGAGGTAAGATGGTGCTGGCAATTTGGGACAGGTCAGGGAGGTAGGCCAGGGAGGTAGGACTCGGGGCAGCCTCCAAACAAGCCCATGGCCAATAGACTCTAGAAGCCTGAGTCCAATGCCTAGTTGTATGGTTGGTTTCTTTTTGTGGGGGGTAGGGGTGGGGGAGGGGAGGGTATATAGTAATCCTCTCTTTCTCAGGCCTTCAGTAAAAAAATATGTAAAGTTACAGCCGGGCTTTTGATGTGCCTTGCAGGATCCTATCCATGGTTGTGAAAGCGAAAATGAGTGAAACTCATTCAGTCGTGTCCAACTCTTTCCAACTCCATAGACTACACAGTCCATGGAACTCTCCAGGCCAGAATACTGGAGTGGGCAGCTGTTCTCTTTCCCAGGGGATCTTCCCAACCCAGGGATAGAACCCAGGTCTCCTGCATTGCAGGCAGATTCTTCACCAGCTGAGCCACAGAGAAGGGGACAAAAATCCATGGTTGGGGTGCAGGATTTCGGGAGAAATTTGCAGTTTGCGAAGCAATTAGAAGATGGTAAGTGGTGGCTGCAGAGAAGTGGAAGCTAGCCGAGGGCTAGAGATTGGCTGAGGTATGAGTGACAACCAAGACTAGTTTATGTTACATAGAATTCCTAGAATTTCCAGGAATACTTTGGAAGAGGAAAAACATAAAAGAATGTTAACTGTCACATAGGCTGGAGGCTTGGTTACTTATGAGCTTGTTTAGGATTCTCTAGCCTGGAAAATCCCACGGACGGAGGAGCCTGGTAGGCTGCAGTCCATGGGGTCACTAAGAGTTGGACACGACTGAGCGACTTCACTCTCACTTTTCACTTTCATGCATTGGAGAAGGAAATGGCAACCCGCTCCAGTGTTCTTGCCTGGAGAATCCCAGGGACGGGGGAGCCTGGTGGGCTGCTGTCTCTGGGGTCGCACAGAGTTGGATACGACTGAAGCGACTTAGCAGCAGCAGCGGCCCCTCAGTTTCTGCCTACTTCCTCTATAATCACAGTCACTTTACAGATATAATGTAGTAGAGAACTTCAAGATATTTTCTTCTGTTTGTTGTCACTTCACCTTCATTTTTTAATGGAGGATATACTTTTTAGGGCTCCCCTAGTTGCTTGGTGGTAAAGAACTCACCTGCAAGTGCAGGAGACCTGCATTCAATCCCTGGGTCAGGAACATACACTGGAGAAAGAAATGGCAACCCACTCCAGCATTCTTGCCTGGGAACTCCCATGCACAGAGGAGCCTGGCAGGCTACAGTCCATGGGGTTGCAAAAGAGTGATTAACAACAATTTCTAAACATTTATTTTTAAAAATTGATGTATGGTTGATTTATGGCATTGTATTAATTAGTTTCAGGTGTACTGCTATATATATATACTTTTTCAGATTCTTTTCTCATATAGGTTATTAAAAAAATACTGAATATTGTTCCCTGTGCTATACAGTAGGATCATGCTGTTTATTTTACATATAGTAGCATGTATATGTTACTTCCAGTTTCCTATTCACCTTCCTTTTCATTTACTCTGCGGTTTTGATGTCTGGTTCCAAACATCTATGGAGTGAATAAGTGCTGCTGGTGGCCATGTATTGTTCTAGGTGGGAATCTAAGCATCTCATGAGATGGGCTATGCTTCTCCCCTCCTTCCCACCAATGCAGACAGCAGGTTCTAGGTTCAGTCTCAGGACAAGATGCCACAGGGAGAGAACACATTGCAGAAAAAGGCTTATCAATAATGTTTACTGTATTCATCGTTATCTTTGAGTCAAATCTATTGTTATAGGAAGAAGAGTCTTAACGAAAAATAATGTTTTCTCCAGGGTTCAGTCCTGGGGAATCCTCATTGGGTTTCGGTGTGAGAAATGTAAAATGTTCTGTGACTTGACTTCATCAATCTGATTTCCTATGACGCTTGGCAAGACCTTCTGGGCCAATGGATGCCTCCAGTACTCGGAACTGTAAGCACAGAGTCTTTTTGTTCTGTCAACTGTTCTCCTGGAGGTAAATTCTGTGAATCTGTCTTCTTCCATTGGGCTCTCCTCAACTGCTTGGTTATCCCCGCCTGGGAATGCCCCTTTGAGATCCTTGGGTGGAATTGCTCTGGACTGAGCATTCTGCCTAAGGGTAGGTGCAACGTGTTCACTGCCAAAACAGACGTGCTGCCAAGCGGGGTCTCTTGATGGCTGGCCTCCTGAACTTGGATGTTCCCGTTCTCCCTACTGTAGGATATGGTTCTTCCTGCCCTGGAGGGTGTGAGATGGGGATGGGTGTGTGTCTGGTGCAGGTGGGCCTGCTGGCCCGGCTGCTTCTATTGCAGCACCCTGTGTAACCCCCTTGTGACTTTCCTTTCTGCACGTTGCCCAAGCCTGTCCTGGCCCCGGTTTCACCACTTGCGTTGGCTCCAGGCCTCCCCAGCAGGACCGCCACCTATTAGGGTAGTGCTCACCCATGCACCTGCCACCTGTGTTTCAGGCGGCAGCTTCTCTCTTCAACTCAATCACCGATGGTTTCATTTTCTCAGGGATTTCTTAGCTTCACATCCACCATGACTTCCCCTTCTTGCTTTAAAAACCTTTGGCAATGTATTTCTCTATTCTTTTTTTTAAACATGTGTACCACATCTCAGTTCCAAGACAGGAGCGGAGGGGGCAGTAGGATCACATGTCCTTATCCACCGGAAGCATGTGTCACAGCAGCTGGCAGGTCTATTAGAGTCAACAGATCTCCTGATTTCTCTTAAGTACTGCGACACTGACAGGAACAAGGAGGTTAACAGGATTTCCAAGAGGTACTGTGAGGCTGACAGTGATGTGTCTGCAAATATATTATCTAAACAGACTGGATTTTCAGTTTGTCTCTTTGCGTGAGAAGACGGAATCACTTATCAGTACAGAGAACTCCTATGAAAAACAGTAAGAACGGCTAGCGTTGAACAAGCACAACTGCTGTGAGCCCTCTGCATGTCATCCTTGAACCCCACAAGCACCCTATGCGTAACTACTATGATCACCCTCCTTTTACGGATGTGGATGTGAGACCCAGAAAGGAGAAACACCACACTTGTGTGGCATATATCTAGTGTAAGGAAGAGCTTAGAGCCAGGCAGTCTGACTCCAGAGCCCACAGTGTAACCTCGAGGACAAGACATGTGCTACCTTGTCACCCCTCAAGGAACTGACAAAGCAGTGAAAAGGTCAAAGGGTCAACAGTGCTGTCTTGCCTGGTAACAGTTTTAAACACGGCAGATGATGGTATCCCCAGGTTACACACGGGTGTAATGAGCCAGTGGTTGGGACACGGCGTCCACTTCTGCCGTTTACTGTTCACACCCTCCCTCATTACATCTCCTTCACCCCAAGCCCTGACATATACAACTGACAATTTGGTAGTCACCCTTGACTCTTCGTTCCCCTGCACAAATTCATCAGCGGATCTGCTTGATCATTTAAAATTACCCTGAGACTCACCACCTCTCACATCGCCATTGTATCTGGGACCCAGAGATCAGGGTCAGAATCAAGAAGCCCCTGCGATCACTGCTGCTACTGTGCCTGCCGCCTCCTGTACCCCAGGGAGCCGAGGAACCGCGGCCAGGACGCTGCCCTGGAGACCCGCTCCGTGACCTTGCCTGCAGCAGCAGACTGGCCAGTGGAGGACAGGAAACTCCCTGCACCTCAGCTTTGCTTCCCTAATCATTTCTGCCAGTGAAGCCACATACTTCTCATACTTTGGCATGCATAGGATCAGCGTCCTGTGGTCCATTCTTCCGTCTTAGCTCACTAGACTTCTAGCTCCAAGAGGGACCCCTCATCTTTTTATGTTCCCCAATGGCATCTAGAATGCAGTCCTTTAGTATATAGGTTTCACTGAGAATAAACAACTTTCCCAGGCTGGAGCTTTTTTTGGGGGTGGTGGTGGCATACAAATTGTTTTGTGGGATCTTAGTTCCCTGACCGGGGATTGAACTTGAACTCAGGCCCTGCAGTGAAAGCACAGAGTCCTCACCACTGGACTGCCAGGGAATTCTCAAACCAAGCTTTGCTTAATTACTAGGAGACTAACATCCTTCTTCACTGCCATACTCATAACTTGGTTTTAGAGCCGATTCTTACCTATGTTTTGGAGCATGATGAAAATAAGGAAAAATCTATCCAACTTAGTTTAATTCCAAGAAATTGTTCAGCTGTGAACAGTTTTAGAAACAATCTTCAAATGTTCAATGTAAGTATACCTAGCTTTCAGGAAAACATCTGCCCATTTTGGAGGTTCACAAGTCTACACAAGTTCATTGACACTTATTCCACACTATAGTTACATAATATTAAACATTAAATTGATTTGACAAGAGAAAAAAACATTTTTGATATTAAATGCCAAACCATAAATCTAAATTATAAAATACTGTTGTTTAGTTGACTCTTTGTGACCCCATGGACTGTAGCCCATCACACTCCTCTGTCCATGGGATTTCTAAGGCAAGAATACTGGGGTGGGGTGCCATTTCCTATTCCAGGGGATCTTCCTGACCAAGGCTTCGAACCCAAGTCTCCTGCCTTGCAAGTCAATTCTTTACTGATGAGCCACTGGGGAAGCCCTATAAAGTACTGGGTTGGCCCAAAAGTTCGTTCATTTTTTTGGTAACATCTTATGGAAAAATCCAGAACTTTTTGGCCAACCTAACATTAATGCTCTTACAAATATGTATGGGAATACTTGTTTGTTCTATAAAATTTTATTCTATTTGATGGTTCCTATGGCTATAAACTGTGACAGTTTTTCTTTTATAGTATTAGCCATTCTACTGAAATAAAAAATTCATGAGTTCTCCTTTTAGTATTGCCTCTAAATACACAAAAGAAAACAGAACTATAATTGAAAGAGGAATGTTCTATGGTCTTCGTTATTTGATTTCCCCCAAATCATATCAAAGCAGACTCTAAGACCCTATAATTTGAATTTTTTAAACATATAATGAGATTATAAGTAGGACAATTTGGGACAAGATTCTTTTTAAGATTCATTTTTGATAAAAGAGAACACTACTTTTCTCTGTTCACATTGTACCACACAGATCAAAAAAATTTTTTTAACATTTACCTGTTGAAATGTTTGCAAAAAGCTCTAATGACAAACAACAAGAAATTATAATAAAATGTGAAGTCATAAAAAAAGAGTTCTGAAAATTAAGAACAAGTGCAACCTTGACATTAGATGGTCAGTAGCCTTGTTATGTCAACAAAACCTTCTATGGCTGTTTATTTAAAAGGTTAGGTCAAAGTTCTACTCCACCAAATCACCAGCCCTTTGACTATAGCTCAATATCATATGGCTTCACTGTAGTATTTATTACTACAGTTTCACTTTTATTTTGGAAGTGAAACTTCTGCAAGATTAACTACTAATGTCCTCCCTGCTTTATAGCACATTCTTAAAATGGATAATGCACTTCAGTAACTGAAGTGTGTTGTACGTTTTCATTTCAAAAACACCCACAAACTAAAGCGGATATTTAAAATCTTTATTGTTTCATCATCAAAAGTTCTCTTTCCATAGAAGAATGGCAATGCAGGGTCAGTGCATATTCTATGGAAAATTCAGCCCTCAAGTAATTTTAGCCTAGAAATCAGAGACAGCACTATGTCAAGCTAGTGTGCAAGGTCAAAGACACAATGCTGCCGGGGCGATTATTATACAGAAGAAATCCGCAGCTGCCAGAAAAAGACTCTACGGCCAAGTAAATAAGACAGTAGCAGTGCACCGCACTGACATTCTAGAACAGAAAACAGGGAAGGACCAGAGACTGTACTTTTGGCAAAAAGAAAAACTCAACTACATCACAGGCACTGAGTTCCCAACTCTGCCTCCAGCTGCCTGCTCTGTGAGCAGCTGTCCCTTCGTCTTTAGGCCTACCTCATGACACTGCAAGCTGCCTTCGGCTGTGTGCAGATACGACAGACACACGCGAGCATCTCATCCTGCTGCCCACCTCACGGCTCAAAGTAACAACTTGGGTTGGGCAAAGAAGCCTTGAGGCATCTCTAGTAGAAAATTGATCAAACCCACAATCTGCTCCCATTTTTTTTGAGAAATCAACTTTATAGAACGAGATAGTTGTCGTGATTACTGTTTCATCTGAAGGCAAAACAGATTTTTAAGTAAGTATACTGAATAAANTCTCACATCGCCATTGTATCTGGGACCCAGAGATCAGGGTCAGAATCAAGAAGCCCCTGCGATCACTGCTGCTACTGTGCCTGCCGCCTCCTGTACCCCAGGGAGCCGAGGAACCGCGGCCAGGACGCTGCCCTGGAGACCCGCTCCGTGACCTTGCCTGCAGCAGCAGACTGGCCAGTGGAGAACAGGAAACTCCCTGCACCTCAGCTTTGCTTCCCTAATCATTTCTGCCAGTGAAGCCACATACTTCTCATACTTTGGCATGCATAGGATCAGCGTCCTGTGGTCCATTCTTCCGTCTTAGCTCACTAGACTTCTAGCTCCAAGAGGGACCCCTCATCTTTTTATGTTCCCCAATGGCATCTAGAATGCAGTCCTTTAGTATATAGGTTTCACTGAGAATAAACAACTTTCCCAGGCTGGAGCTTTTTTTGGGGGTGGTGGTGGCATACAAATTGTTTTGTGGGATCTTAGTTCCCTGACCGGGGATTGAACTTGAACTCAGGCCCTGCAGTGAAAGCACAGAGTCCTCACCACTGGACTGCCAGGGAATTCTCAAACCAAGCTTTGCTTAATTACTAGGAGACTAACATCCTTCTTCACTGCCATACTCATAACTTGGTTTTAGAGCCGATTCTTACCTATGTTTTGGAGCATGATGAAAATAAGGAAAAATCTATCCAACTTAGTTTAATTCCAAGAAATTGTTCAGCTGTGAACAGTTTTAGAAACAATCTTCAAATGTTCAATGTAAGTATACCTAGCTTTCAGGAAAACATCTGCCCATTTTGGAGGTTCACAAGTCTACACAAGTTCATTGACACTTATTCCACACTATAGTTACATAATATTAAACATTAAATTGATTTGACAAGAGAAAAAAACATTTTTGATATTAAATGCCAAACCATAAATCTAAATTATAAAATACTGTTGTTTAGTTGACTCTTTGTGACCCCATGGACTGTAGCCCATCACACTCCTCTGTCCATGGGATTTCTAAGGCAAGAATACTGGGGTGGGGTGCCATTTCCTATTCCAGGGGATCTTCCTGACCAAGGCTTCGAACCCAAGTCTCCTGCCTTGCAAGTCAATTCTTTACTGATGAGCCACTGGGGAAGCCCTATAAAGTACTGGGTTGGCCCAAAAGTTCGTTCATTTTTTTGGTAACATCTTATGGAAAAATCCAGAACTTTTTGGCCAACCTAACATTAATGCTCTTACAAATATGTATGGGAATACTTGTTTGTTCTATAAAATTTTATTCTATTTGATGGTTCCTATGGCTATAAACTGTGACAGTTTTTCTTTTATAGTATTAGCCATTCTACTGAAATAAAAAATTCATGAGTTCTCCTTTTAGTATTGCCTCTAAATACACAAAAGAAAACAGAACTATAATTGAAAGAGGAATGTTCTATGGTCTTCGTTATTTGATTTCCCCCAAATCATATCAAAGCAGACTCTAAGACCCTATAATTTGAATTTTTTAAACATATAATGAGATTATAAGTAGGACAATTTGGGACAAGATTCTTTTTAAGATTCATTTTTGATAAAAGAGAACACTACTTTTCTCTGTTCACATTGTACCACACAGATCAAAAAAATTTTTTTAACATTTACCTGTTGAAATGTTTGCAAAAAGCTCTAATGACAAACAACAAGAAATTATAATAAAATGTGAAGTCATAAAAAAAGAGTTCTGAAAATTAAGAACAAGTGCAACCTTGACATTAGATGGTCAGTAGCCTTGTTATGTCAACAAAACCTTCTATGGCTGTTTATTTAAAAGGTTAGGTCAAAGTTCTACTCCACCAAATCACCAGCCCTTTGACTATAGCTCAATATCATATGGCTTCACTGTAGTATTTATTACTACAGTTTCACTTTTATTTTGGAAGTGAAACTTCTGCAAGATTAACTACTAATGTCCTCCCTGCTTTATAGCACATTCTTAAAATGGATAATGCACTTCAGTAACTGAAGTGTGTTGTACGTTTTCATTTCAAAAACACCCACAAACTAAAGCGGATATTTAAAATCTTTATTGTTTCATCATCAAAAGTTCTCTTTCCATAGAAGAATGGCAATGCAGGGTCAGTGCATATTCTATGGAAAATTCAGCCCTCAAGTAATTTTAGCCTAGAAATCAGAGACAGCACTATGTCAAGCTAGTGTGCAAGGTCAAAGACACAATGCTGCCGGGGCGATTATTATACAGAAGAAATCCGCAGCTGCCAGAAAAAGACTCTACGGCCAAGTAAATAAGACAGTAGCAGTGCACCGCACTGACATTCTAGAACAGAAAACAGGGAAGGACCAGAGACTGTACTTTTGGCAAAAAGAAAAACTCAACTACATCACAGGCACTGAGTTCCCAACTCTGCCTCCAGCTGCCTGCTCTGTGAGCAGCTGTCCCTTCGTCTTTAGGCCTACCTCATGACACTGCAAGCTGCCTTCGGCTGTGTGCAGATACGACAGACACACGCGAGCATCTCATCCTGCTGCCCACCTCACGGCTCAAAGTAACAACTTGGGTTGGGCAAAGAAGCCTTGAGGCATCTCTAGTAGAAAATTGATCAAACCCACAATCTGCTCCCATTTTTTTTGAGAAATCAACTTTATAGAACGAGATAGTTGTCGTGATTACTGTTTCATCTGAAGGCAAAACAGATTTTTAAGTAAGTATACTGAATAAAACACACAAACAAATGTCCTTAACAAAATACTGTCAGACCTGGACTATTTTCAAAATTCCTGAAACAAACACTGATCATTGCGGGAGAGGCGAGTGACCACGACAACTTGATCATGCCTGGTTAGTGGGAATCTGGGGGTCAGGTTTGCGTCTGAAGCTGCCACACAGCTGGATGTGGCTGCTTTGCATGAATTCACACCATCAAGGCCATTTATAAAAGGAAAAAGTGTATCTCTGAGGGTAAAAGAAAAAAAAATGTTGAGGAGTACACAGGAAACTCGTCTTAAGTATTTTAAAAACACTTATGTACAGCCTTAGGGAGTAAGCACTACCATTCCCGTGTTTTGGATCTTAAGTTGTTAATATATGACTGGCAAGACTGTCACTTGTTAATCACCTCAAGGCCTTCTGTGTGGGGCAGGGACACTCTGAATGTATGGCAGAGCATTCACCTCTAATTTAAGGTGTTACTAAACTGTATGGGAAAATTTACTGAATATATACAATGTATAAAATAAGTCACAGGGAAGCAGGAAGAGGTATTCTAGTACATAGGGTGCAAACACACACTTTCCAGTGTCAGAAGCAGTTCCACGTGTGTCCCTTTACCCATGTAAAACATGAAAGCCTGAAAGATCAAAATTTTCACTTATAAATAGAAACAGGATTTTTAAAAAAATGGAATTTCAACCTCGTTTCTTCCTGCCATGCAACTCACTCTAACTATAATAAACATAAATAAAAACCATGTCTCAAAAATCTGTTTTTACACCCTTACCTTTAACCCTAAGTTCTTCTAGCAACTGAGAATAAAAGCACTCCTTTGCAACAATTTCATAAAATAATTTTCAATTCACAAAACTCCTGCTTTCTGGCAAAACCAGCAACTATTATGGAGGGCACGGCATTAACACTTGGCCCCTCTGAGGTATAAATGCAGCTAGATTTGCACTGAGTATATAGTCTATAAGGTATGCGAATGGTCTGCATGTTTGCATAAAATTGGGAGTGATGTCATCCTGACTGAATGAAAAATTTATTTTTATAACTATGTGTAGTAATGGAGGTTAAACAATTTTAAGGGGAAAAAAGTCTTTAGCCCAGTAATAGCCAGCAGAACTCTAATGCCTAACCAATGCAAATGGTTATTACATTAAAAAAATGTTTAACATTGCATATTGATTAAAAAAAAAAACTGAACAGGAAAAACACATAAATATTTTAAAATCAGCAGGACACCACAAAAAGCATACTAGAGATAAGTGTGAAATCAGTCAAGCTCCTCCAAAAGAGAAAATCCTTTTAATCCTTCAGCAAGTCTCTGTGAAAAGAGTATGCTTATAATACAAGTGAGAAGGGAGCACCTGGAACACCCCCGAGAGGCTTGCTCCACTGCTCAGCATCACTGCCCTGTCTCCTGTGTGCGCGGACGGCCGAGAAATGACAAGAAGTCCATGTGACAAGAGTTCAGTGATTCCTTTCACCACTGCTGCCAGCTGAAGTCATCATTGCTTCCAAAGACCAAGAAAAAGCCCAGGATAGTTGCAAAGATGACGGTGTTTCCTGTGAGGACGAGTGCACAAGCTCCCCACTGGATCTACGGATGTGACAGAAATGCTCAGTTAACAGACATGAAAAACCACAAGGGAACTAGAAGCGATCAAGGCTCGAGTTGTACGCCAACCATGATCCAAAACAAAGACGACGTGTAGTAATGACTCTGACACTGCTCAACACCTAATGGCTGTTCCTGTAGACCTGGCTGATCTTGTAGACCTGTGATTCCTTTAAAGAGACAGAAAGGCATGAAGATAATCATTTTTGAAAAGCAAGCTTGACTTCTGGGTTATGAAGAGGCAGCATAGAATTCTATGATTTTCTGTTTTCAGAGAAGTTTGCTTCAAATCTTCCATAGTGAATCTAAAAATTTTACCTAGAAAGCAGACTACAGAGCATCAGAGATGCTCATGTGCTCGGGTATGGTCTATTAGAGAGGCAGGGGCAGTCACCGCCCTCTCTGTGTGGAAGGGTGGCCAGCGTGTCTTCTTGGCCGTCTCCATCTTCCCAGACACGGAGGAGCGAATCTGACTGGTGAGTCAGGGAGGTCTCTTCTATTCTTTGGTACCTTCTCACCTGCAGAGATTTCCTCGGGTCTTCAATGTTTTAAGCTGTACAGGGTAGGCCTGGGGTTGTGCGGCACTGGGCGAGTCCATGCCCCCAGTTGTTACCTATCTATTTAAGTTCTTGGCCGCACCATGTGGCATGTGGGATCCTAGTTCCCTGACCAGGCATT
Organism: Neotragus pygmaeus; assembly: GCA_006410875.1. NCBI lineage: Eukaryota > Metazoa > Chordata > Mammalia > Artiodactyla > Bovidae > Neotragus > Neotragus pygmaeus. The sequence continues at coordinate 383,473 of SJYV01021251.1, forward strand.
GAACCTGGGCCCCTGTACTGGGAGCATGGACTCTTAACCACTGGACCACCAGGGAAGTCCCCATGTGCCCAATTCTGAGAGTGAAGTACTGGCATGCCAACCGCTGCTGCCAATGCATTCCAGTATTTTTACCACTTAACAACAACACAAGTTAGATTTTTCTTTCTCAACTTCTAGGTTCCTATGTCTCTCATCTCTTTTTCATGTTATTTAACAGACTTTTTTTCCAAGAAAAACTGAACATAGTCTATGGCAAAATCGTGAGTAGGAGAATGCTGTCACTTACCAAATTTGCTCTGGCAAATACGATAGGGAGGCCAAAAGCTGAGACCACAATGCCTGTTGTAAGAAATATGGCGAGTTCCTTACAGGCGTTACTCATAGCATCCGTATCGTCTACTAGTCTTCTTGCTATGCAGTATGGAATAGGTGAAAGGATATAGAAGAACAGAACAAAGAGGGGCCAGTATTGGCTAGAAAAGGAAAAATACGTTAATGTAGGTTTTGCTGTCTTCGTCCTTTTCCTATACACAGAATATACTTTTTTAAAAATAAGGACCAAAGTATACTGCAAGATACAAATATGATATAGTTTAAATATAAGCTATAAGCTGAACACCGAAAAAGAGAAACATTTTGAGTCACAGTATTCCTAAAGTCTACTATGATACAATGATTAAATATTTCTTAAATGAAAGAAAATGCTTTATGATTTGTAACAGTTGGAATTAAGGTCCAAAATTAAAACTATTTTTAGGTTATAAATAAAAAGGCATATGAAAAATGGGATTGTTAACACAGTAATTTTTAAAGTTCAAGATTCATAACCTTGACTTCTAAAATCCTGCTTTGGCTTGAAGCTGGAACACCCCCAAACTTTCCTTAGTTCACTAGGAACTCCCAAAATACTGCATACAGAAAATGAACTGAAAGTAATACTGAAGACTTTCAATCAGAATGTCAACTTTATCACAATAGAAATCATCTAGCTATTGTATTGTGCCATGTCCTTTCCTGGTTTGGATGATATAAAACACTTATGTAAGATATTACCACTGGGAGAAGAGGGGTGAAGGGTGCCGGGAACTTCTCTGTGCTATTTTTGCAGCTTCTTGACAGTTCATCATCATTTCAAAATAAAATGTTAAAATGAAATAGATGACTTTTAAAACTGCCATAAAATACGTATCATAATGGAGATTTGCTTGTACTTAGAGGCTCATGATAAGCAAAGATTTATCTATGTGTTTCTCCTAAAAATCTTTTGCTGAATATTTTGAGAACGACAACAAAAAATTACAAATGGGCATAAGTTTAAGGGAAAACACATGCAAAAAATACAAAAGTACAACAAGTGAAAAATCAAGGTTACCCATGTCTTCCCTGTCTTCTCCTTCCCAGTTCTACTGGTGTGGGTCTTTCCAGATTCCCATATGGATAAACTTTAGAGATACGAATGAATCACTGCATTTACAGATTTAACAAGATAGCCTGTTTAACAGATTAGCAATCACGGCCCTTATAAGATGACCTGGTATTTCCATCAGTGGATATACTAATTTATCAATTTTCTTTTGATAGACCTTTAGGATGCTTTCAGTTTTCTTGTTGTTGTTGGTATTATAAATAAGGCCGCCATGAACATCCATACTCTCCCCTGACTACACATATCTTTGTAAACATCTGCAAGTAGACTTGTGTGAGTAATTCTAAGAAGTGGAAGGATACGTTTTGAGAGATACAGGCAAACTGGTCACCCAGGAGACTTGCACCTGTTTGAACTTCCACCCAGAGTACATGACAAAGCTTGTCTGTCGTATCTTTTACCTTTGCCAATGGATTTCATGTAATTTTAAAGAGTTTTTGTATTATTTATTTACGGCTGTGCAGGGTCTTCCTTGCTGCACACAGGCTTTCTCCAGTTGTGGCCATCGGGGACCACTCTCTAGCGCCACGGCTGCTCTTGCTGTGGAGCACAGGGGCACAGGCTCAACAGTCGTGGCACATGGGCTTAGCTGCTCTGCAGCATGTGAGAACTTCCTGGATCAGGGATCGATCTGCATTGGCAGGAGGATTCTTTACCACTGAGCCACTAGGGAAGTCCTAATTTAGAGTGAGGTTGAGTATATTTTCATGTTCTTATTAGCAAATGGCAGTCCTTTTTTACATATTTGTTACATATTTTTACATATTTGTTCGTTTTTCTATTGTACTGTCTGTATTTTTCTTACTAATTTATCCTATTAATTTAAAAAATTCTCTCTGTCCTATAGAGTAATTGTTTACATAACTTTTTTCTTTGTCAGTTGCTCTTGACTCTGCTTCCAGTTTTTTGTGTTGAAAAAGACATTTTACATTTTCTTGTCTATAACCAGTTGGTTCTCCAGATGAAGCAGTAGTGATGGGTCAGCATTTCACTATCTGGCCATTAAAAACTCAGCAGTAGTCACGGAACAACAGCCAAAGGCTTTTCGACATGCTGCTGTCCTAAAATACTTTCAAACAAATTTTAAGTGAAGACTTAAAAGTTTATCCTTAACAAATGTCCATTTCTCAGGTTTACTTCTATTGCAGTAAAAAAACAAAAAAAGTGTTTTAACTTTAAAAGTAGAAAAATTTTACACCTAGGGCTTCCCTGGTGGCTCAGTGGGTAAAAGTAGAAAAATTTTACACTTGAACACAAAAAGACAAAAATGTTACATACTTGTATATTGGTAGGGCACATCCAAGCATTAAAAACATCAGTCCAATCGCTCCTCCAAAGGACAAGCTAATCAAAGCTGCAGAGTAAATAAAAAGTCAAACAGAAACAGCAATTAAATCAACGTTTATTTTTATTAACATTACTATTAGCAGTCAGAATATTCCCTGAAATCCCAGAAGCAAAAAGCAAGGCAAAAAACAACAAAAAAGCAAATGTATTAGTGACTCATCTTCAAAAGCTGGAGTTATCTTGTTTTGGAATAAGCTATTTGAGGCATCTTCAAAGCAAAATACACTGATACTGATTTTCAAAGCCCTGACAGGTGCCTGGCACATCACCAAATTCCCAAATTAACGGTCTCATGTCAAAGGAGTCCCATCCCAGTCTGCAAGATCAATGATCCTCCAGCCTTCAGTATGGTATTTGTTGTCTAGTCACTAAGTCGTGTCCAACTCTCTGTGACCCCATGGACTGTAGCCCGCCAGGCTCCTCTGTCTGTGGGATTCTCCAGGCAAGAACACTGGGGTGGGTTGCCGTTCTTTTTTCCAGGGGATCTTCCCCACCAAGGGATTGAACCCGAGTCTCCTGAATTGCAGGCAGACTCTTTACTGCTGAAGCATGGGGGAAGCCCAGTACGATATGACATTTACTCCACATATCTCTACAGTTTTCAAAAGCAGTCTGTGGAGAAACTCTGCAGTCGGCTTTACTGGACTTCAGAGGCCTCATCTATGGGAAAACCTCTCCTGATCAGCGACTGCTTCTTGCACATATGTCCCTGGCATGTACAGATGAAAAGTGTTCAAAGGTACCTGTATTCAATGATCTCAATTAATTTTCCTACAGATCTTTAAATAGCTTGCAAAACTACAGCCAGATTTCTTTCCCTAAGCTGTTGCACATGAGAAAATATGCAGGATCATAAGTACAATCCTTCAGTTGTATCACCATTTTTAAGACGTTATCACAAGCCATAGACGCATTTTGTAGGCGAAATACAGTTTCTGAGGTCACACACAAACAACACACACACACCCCTATACAAAGTATATATTTTACAAAGTGTTTTCACATATATCAGTGAGTAGAAACAATGTTCTTGAAAAAGTATAGTTAATCAACAGTCTAGAATTAAGCAAAGAAAGAAATGATCAATTTGAGCTCCACATAACCTCTATTTCTGCAACTAATAGTGGCTAAAAGAATAACTTTCTTTTTTTTGTCCAACGATGCAGTCTATTAACTTTAACAGAAACATTAAAATGCAAAAGAGCTGTCAAAAGTCTACAAGTTAGCAAGACAAGACTCAACATATATAAACCAAAATTAACACTTAAGGGGTTAAATGCTGCTCAGAATTAGACATACTTCTCTGAATTAAAATGGTCATAATCAAGGACACCCACAGACATGGGAGCTGAGCAGATTTAGTTTTCATTCCGATCACTAATGTAGGTCATGTCAACCCTGAACACATTTACTTCGTCCTTAATGCCATTAGATTTTCAGTTGCACAAGGCAAAGAAAAATAAAAATATCTGCACATTAATTTGTGGCAAAGGAGGAGCTTTAAGTTTCCAAGGCAATGCGACAGTGAGGTAAATACCGAGTTTACCAAGTTTTGTTCAGTTCAAGACAGGTCCTCAGAAGCTGGTCTTGCTTGCTTGTGAGGACACGCATTCACCCCAGGCTGCACCCCTTGGCCTCTGCATCTGTACTGGCCTTCTTTCCCCTCCTGGAAGTCAGTGGCTCTCTCAACCACAGGCCCTTTGCATATGCTATCCTTTCTACCTCAGATACTTTTTCATTCACTCATTTCATTCAAGAAATGTCTACAGAGAGCCAAATACCTAACAGGTGCTGGGGTGGTGTTAACGAACAAGGCAAGGCTGTGAACAACTTAGGAGCTTGCATTCTTATCCCAGCTCTGGCCTCTTTCCTCAACATGAGCTCCTGCTTTTCCTTTAGATCTCAGCCCAGTTACCTCTTCCTCAGTGAAGTTTTTGAAAAGCCCCTGACTAGACCCATTCCCCCTATTATGTTTGTTTATTCCTTCACTCTGCAAATATCTACCCAGTGCCTCCTGAGCGCTGCACACTGTTCTTGACACTGGAGACAGGGCAATGAAAAGAAATTAAAGTTCTTGCTTTCATGCTTATGTTCTGGTGGGAGAATAAAGTGATTTTTTTGTAAAGTAAACAAATGTCAAATGTTATTTAAAAAACAAAACAAAACCAAACCAAACCAAGGGTATAGGAGTGCCATTCTAGATATATCGGCCTGGAAACCATCTCTGATGAGCACATATCTGGGCAGAGATCTACGTGAAATGAAGTGAATCAACCTTGTGGCTATGCGGGGGGACATTTCAGGCTGGGGCACACGTGCGGAGGCCCTCTTTGCTCTCGCGTGCCTCCCCTGTGCTCATTTATCACAGCAGCCAGGTTTTTTGTTTGTTCTCAGAAAAAATATAATTTTATGTCATCAATTGACAATTTCCTTAAATTGCAACGTAAAATACATGTTTGGGAAACAAAGATTAGTAGAGTAACTGACTTTGAATACATTTAAGCTATCGAATTACCATGGCATTTGGACAACCAGGCATGAAAATGGTTCAGTATAAACGTTTGTGCAATGCTATACAGATTTGTTTGTCTTTCTTTCTAAACTGTTCACGCCACGAGAGCAGAGAACAGAGCTTTTCTACTGATTCTCAGGCCTCAGCTCTTAAGACTCCATAATAATTATGTGTGGAATGAACGAAAGGAGGCTGAAGGAAAAGAGAGAGGGTGGGGAGATGGAAAGAAGAAGACATGAGAAGAGAGGCCAGTGCGCCTGAGCAGAAACAGTTGCAAGTGAGAGTCAAGAGGCACTAGGGCCCAGCGCCTATCAGCCACTTACTATCTGACTATGTAAGTCATTCGAGCGTCAGTTCTTTCTTCTATAAAATAAGGGTTGGACTAGATCTAAAATGCAAATTATTCTCTGAACACTAAGATACTTGTTACAAGACATGCTGAAGAAATAAAAAAAAAAAAAACCAACTCCGTTTTTTGAAAGGTAACTGCCTAACAGCTCAGTTCATAACTATAGTAACATCTTATTTATACAAAAGCCATTTATGCAGACTATAGCTTATAAACCTGGAGGAAACAGAGAGACCACACAGATGTCACAAAGACCACATGTTAAAGCTAACATTCTTTACCCTCTTATTCAGAAGTTATTTTTTTGATTTTTGTGACAACTGTTGTATGTTGGAATGAAACCTTTTATTTTAAAAAATCACCTATGCTCACTTATACATATATATTTTAATAGGCAATTCATGTACCCAGAACAAATTAAGTGAAAAGTAACTTTCCTTTCCTGGAAGCAATTACTGTTATCTGTATCGTTTGAGCACAAAATTTTGTAAGCTTATTTTGCTTCCCATATTGAAAATGATGAGAAACAGGAGGAAGAGTTGCAGACAAGAACTGCCCTCTGATTGGAGGGAAGAAACTGGGAAAAAAAAAATTCTAGTTAAACCAGGCATAAAAAAATATCAAAAAGCATACCAGATTTGTGATAGTCTTGGCCAGGAGATTAGTAACCTTAGAACTTGGTTGCTGTGGTTAACCCTGTTCTAAGTCAGAGAAAAATTACTTATATTCTTATCATCAAAAAAGAGTCTAAATTCTTTTTAGTATGCTCTTCAAAAGTTAAGGATGTAGAAAAAACAAACAAGGAACTGAAAAGAGATAAGATTCAGGTATCAAAAGATTCCTTTGTGTGACATCTCACCTCTGGGTCATACTGGATAAGATAAATACCAATGGGGTTAGATAAACTGCTCAAAAAGAGTTCTCAGAAGTGTAAAGTTCCTTCAGTCTTATGAATCAACAACCAGGTTGATGTATATACAAATCTCGCCATCTATGTATAAACGGATGTCCTAGATGACTGATCAACAAGGCAAAATTCTACACTGTAATTAGGTGATGCAACATTCAGAAAGCAAAGCTTAGATGAGTCTGGTTTCCACTCCCAAGGCCTCCAGGTTAGGGGTGGAACAGGCCAATTATCTAAACTCTCAAGACACTGGGTGTGGTTTTTGTGATTACAAAAAGATTGGAATAGGAGAAGGGACCTAAACTGGGAGTTACCAGAAAAATCTAATATGTAACAAAGTAATAGACAAATGACTTGAGAAGTCAGTCCAGGATTCAATTGATAAAGTATCCACTTGCAATGAGGGAGATGGGGGTTGGATCCTTGGGTTGGGAAGATCCCCCAGCGAAGGGGAAGGGCAAGCAACCCACTCCAGTATTGTGGCCTGGAGAATTCCATGGACTGCATAAGACCACGGGGTCACAAAGAGTTGGACACGACTGAGTGACTTTCACTAACATAAAGATAGGTCAACAGGAAGAAAACAGCCTGATAACAACCACAACAATCAGAAAACTACTGAAACCAAAAGTGCAAATACAACTCCGTCTGAGATACTTTCTGCTGATTAATACTCACCTACCCATCATCACAAAGTTATTTTCTTGAGAGAGAGACTTAACTGACAGCACAGAAATGGGAAAGAACTGGGAAACTGGCAACATCCTAAAAATAACATTTCTACCATGACTACCTTTCACACAAGTATTTTAAAAGGTGTGTTATAGTTCAAAAGGAGACAGGAAAGCTATTCCAGCTGCTCAACTGACAAAGTTTTCTACCGGAAATGTTTCCAGACATTATAAATAAACAAGAAAAAGTAAACATGTGACTCTGGGGAAGAAGCTCAGCAAAAGCTGTCCTTGAAGAAAATAAAAAAACCAGAAAAAACACTGTTACTGAAGTTCTTCACTTCCTGCTTGCCTGCCCTTCAGACAAAGCCGCAGGTCAGGAAATCAATGTAATTCGTTGTCAAGAATTAAGTGGAAAACGTTGTTGCTGGTTATTTGCTTCTAACCTAACAAAACTACCAAACAGTTGGAGAAAAAAAAAGGCAACATTCCTGTCTTTTTTTAAAAGGAAATAGACAAAACGAGAACTTTTTCACTGAGTTTTAAATAAAAAAAAAAACTCTTTTACCTTAAAACAAAAACCAAAAACCTAACAATAAAAACACTGAAATGTGAAAAAGCCTCAAGGTGCAGCTTTGGAGGGGGATGNTTTAGCATCATTCCTTCCAAAGAAATCCCAGGGCTGATCTCCTTCAGAATGGACTGGTTGGATCTGTTTCTTTAGTGAGTTGTAAAATGATGATTTTTCTATTTCCTCTGCTTTTATTGACTGATATTCTTTAGTAAATTTGAGATTATCTATTATTTCAGATTATAGTTCTGGCTAGAGAGTCAGGATAAACATTTAATTTAAAATCTTTAATTACTAGTTTTCAAATTACGGAGATGATTGATTGGTACTCACTTTAAGTATGGACAAATGAGTTTTTAGCTCTCTGAGTATTAATACGGATTCTTGGGCTTTTATAGATTGAACATGATTTGCCAAGTACAGTCATTGACTTGCTGGTCTGTCTTGCTTTTGGTGTTTTAATATCTTTCTAATCCCAGAATCATAAAACATATTCTGTTGTGCTTTCTTCCAGTATTTTTAATTGTTTGCTTGTTTTATGGTAAGTGTTTAACCATCAGGGATTAATTTTTATACATTGTGCACAGATGATCAATTTTCCTAATCCTGTGGTAGTGTTACTCTAGGCTTAATAGGTTTAATTGGGGCTTCCCTGGTAGCTCAATTGGTAAAGAATCTGCCTGCAGTGCAGGAGACCCAGATTTGCTCTCTAGGTGGGGAGATCCCCTGGAGAAGGGAATGGCAACCCACTCCAGTATTCTTGCCTGGAGAATCCCATGGACAGAGGAGCCTGGTGGGCTATAGCCATGGGGTCACAAAGAGTGGGACACAACTCAGTGACTAAACCACCATATAGGTGTGATTACATATATATTTTGTTAGCTTTAGTCTTTGTTTTTCTTTCTTTGTTACTGGTTTTCAGCTGTCTTTTTACTATTGTTTTATATGTTATTATTTTATATTCTTTTTAGTTTTGTTAAGAGAATATGGCCAATAAATCTCAGGTTAGTCTAATTTATTAAGATTTTTTTGGTAAATAAGTATAANATGGGGTCACAAAGAGTGGGACACAACTCAGTGACTAAACCACCATATAGGTGTGATTACATATATATTTTGTTAGCTTTAGTCTTTGTTTTTCTTTCTTTGTTACTGGTTTTCAGCTGTCTTTTTACTATTGTTTTATATGTTATTATTTTATATTCTTTTTAGTTTTGTTAAGAGAATATGGCCAATAAATCTCAGGTTAGTCTAATTTATTAAGATTTTTTTGGTAAATAAGTATAAATAGGATATATATTTGCTGACGTCAGGGAATATCTATGATTAGGTGGAAAATCATGGGACGACTCATGTGCACTGTATGATTCAATTATATAAAAATAAACAAGAATGAAAACAGCCTCTGTATATGTATCTGTTTGTGTGATCAAGAAGCTACTTACCAGGCTGCTAGTTTTGGTTATAGAAATATTAAGTCGGAGGAAGAGTGGATCTCTCATTTTAAAGGGAAAATGAGTTACTTTTAGACTTTAAAAAACTATAAAATACACGTATATATTTCACAACTATATATGAGTTGGGGAGACCATCTAGGGGTGTAGCTTCGTCTCAGGTTTCCATGGACTGCTATTCAAGAGCTGCCATTTCCTATTCCTTTTAAGGATTCCATCATGTGTGTCAGGTTGGGTCTCCGTTTTCTTGCCTGCTGGTTTGGCTTATACTTAGGACTAACTACTAGTCCGGCGCTTCCCTCACAGCTCAGTTGGTAAAGAATCTGTCTGCAATGTGGGAGACTTGGGTTCGATCCCAGGGTTGGGAAGATCCCCTGGAGAAGGGAAAGGCTCCCCACTCCAGCACTCTGGCCTTGAGAATTCCATGGACTGCATATTATAGTTCGTGGGTCGCAAAGAGCTGGACACAACTGAGCGACTTTCACTTTCACTAGTCAGCTTTCACCTACCGGAATTCTGTTGCCGTCTCCTTTTCTGTTTTGCCTCAGCTTGTTTACTACGTCATCAAGACAATTCGTTTATTGTTGGATTTGAGAGGCAGCACATGTGCTAATTTGACAGGTTGATTATTGGGAATTGGGTGCTAACAAAATGGTAGAAAGTGATGCCTGCTTCATCTGTAGCAGTGAACAGTAGGTGGCTTCCATCAAGCCTCCTGGCATCCACATAGCTAATTATGGGGCAGTGGACAGTGTCAGAAAAACCCTGAGCCCCGCACCTGTCTGCTAGCCAGAGCGTGGTCTGAGTTGAAACTCTGCCCTCCGGGTCTTGCTTGAGTCCCCCCAGTTGACAAAACCAAGATCTCTTTCAGGAACTATAGCTTTAAGACGTTTTAGGAGTCTTTTAGCTTTGTAAGAAGTTAGCACCAATTTGAGGGAAAAATGGATGTTGAGTGAACAGTCCACAGTCTCTTCCATCATAATCCAAGGATGATAAGTAGGAAGATTTTTCATTTTCCAATAACACTTCAAAACTAATTTATGTACATCAGTGCTGGACTTAATTTCCTTGTTGTGACGTCTTCTTTTTAAACTGCTTTGTCAGTGTGATTTTTAATTTGTAAGATAATGTAACTGTTTCTAACTTTTTAAAATTTTGAACTATTAAAAATATTTAAATGCACAGAAGTATACAAGGAAAATCCCTTATCCTCACCAGCCAGTTTTATTGAATCTTCACATTGTACTGTATTTGCAGCAAGTCTCTTCCCACCTGCAAAGTAATAAAGCATTAGAGATAGAGAGCTGAAGTCTCTTATCTCCCTTTCTCCTCAGAGATACTCTGCTATTGAGTCATTCCTATGAGGCTTTCATGTATTTTTATGTACATGTGAAGACTTCAACAGTAAGTAGTGCCGTGTTGCCAGTTTTCAAGGTTCATGTAAAGCTATCCTGCTAAACATTCTACAACGTACATTTTGCTTGAGATATTTTTACTGTTTCTATTGTGATACATGAATTCTGGTTCACTCATTTTAACTGCTGTAGATTTTGGGACTAGGCCAAGTGAAAGTGAAGTAGCTCAGTCGTGTCTGACTCTTTGCAACCCCAGGGACTGTAGCCTACCAGGCTCCTGCCTCCATGGGATTCTCCAGGCAAGAATACTGGAGTGGGTCGCCATGTCCTTCTCCAGGGGATCTTCATTGCGGGCAGACACTCTAACCTCTGAGCCAGCAGGAAGGCCCTGGGACTAGGCCAAAACTGTATTAAACCGTTTACCTGTTGACAGACATTCGGATCATTAAATATGCTCCAGGAGCATTTGTGTGTATTTTTTGCTTTTTAAATTAACCATCGATGTTGCCATACAGTAGTACAACATTTCAGGGTAATGTACTTTTGCCTCTGATTTGCAAAAATTATGTAGAACTTACGATATAGAAGCTGTTTAGGAGGCATCCATCCTGAAATGAAGGGAGGCCTCAGAGGTGTGACTTCCTGAATTTTGTGTGGAAGACCTGAAGGATGTTGTGATAGCTTTGGGATTTGGGAAACTCCTTCGTCTACTCTTCCATGGTCATCCTCAAAAGGCAGGAAAGACTGACTTTTGAAAGTATTTCCTACCATAAGGGTTTGACTAGAACGAATCTTTTATAGGACAAGATATTTACCATCTGTTTATCTGTGTTCTTACTGTTTCAGACAGAATATTGTTGCGGGACATAAAAGCTCTCACCCTCTACTATGACCGCTATACCACTTCCCGGAGGTTGGATCCCATCCCACAGTTGAAATGCGTGGGAGGTACAGCTGGATGTGACTCTTACACCCCTAAAGTTGTACAGTGTCAGAACAGAGGCTGGGATGGTTACGATGTACAGGTAATATTGTTACGTCGATGCCAGTCTAAATTGAATTTATTTCAGAAAACTGTTTGGTGAGATGTTCAGTATTTTTGGGGAAGCACATATAGAAAAATCTAAGGTTACACGAAAATATATAAATATAAACCAGTCATCCATTCTCTGGAAGAAAGCTTCTACAAAAGAAGTGAACTGCTTTTAAAGCCTGGAAATTATCATTGTAATTTTTATGCCATAACTTTTTTCTAAGTCATTAGTAAGTTCTTAAAACTTTTCATATACTTGGGGGTTAGGGGGAAGATTTCTTCTGGTTGTTACTTTTCTGTCATTCCTCAAAGAATGCCGATCTACTCTTAAAAAATAACAATGATTATTAAGGCATTGTAGATGGTAAGTAGTGGGGTTACGTGTGTCGCTATTATGCTTCAAATGTTTAATTTTTTTTATGTTGTTTTTGAACTGAGGATGGTCACTTCTGAATGAAAACATTTCACTGGGCTTTGTTTACTGTCTTTAAGTCTCAGGTATTTTGTTCTTAGGCTTGACCATCTCCTTGAAGTTCTAAGATTTACTATCCTTTAGAAATGGAATAGATTTTATTACCTGAATTCAGTTTAAATCAATACTACTAGATTTTACTTTGTATCCTACCTGGTTTCAAAAAGGACCTAAGATGGTTGGTCAACTGGCAAGAAACTTGTGTTGACAGTTTACTGTTCCGTTGGAGTGATAGTCTTATTTGATATAATCTTTAGCTAAGTTTATGCAATTCAGGGAGAGGATTCTTATTTGCTTGGTGATACTTGCCTCACAATACTTTTTTATAGTCTTGCTCATTGAACCATGGAATCTTCAGGTTAAAACTGAAATTGGTTTTGTATTACTTTTCAGTCTTGATGGAAAAAAGATACTATCAGTAAAGTCATTGACTAAATGTATATTAAATACTATAATACAAAAATGAATGATGGAGTCACAACCCCCGAGCGCTCTTCCTAGTAGAAAAGATGAAACAAGTGCTCACATTACATCTAGGTGCCAGCAAAGCATTGTAAAGTCATGGGTTGTTGGGGTGATTGTGAAAGACTTCAAAAGGAAAACAGTGATGTACTGTGTTAGTAAGGAATGATAAGATTTTTTAGAGCCGAAGAGGTGGAGAAGGGAGTAAATGGCAGAGCAAAGAAATCTAGAGGCCATCATATATTGACTTATGTTTAGTAGCAGGAGAGAGCCTTGTTTAACTCTGAGAGTTTAAAAATAATAATTAAAAGCCACTTTTAGTATAGGCTATTAAGGAAATGACAATTAACATGAAATACCAGTAGAGATCGAGTTTGTCTTATTTACCTAAATCAACAAGCTTTTAAATCTTCCCCCAAATAAAATTATTTAAAAAATGGAATAGTGGTAGCAACAACAGCACAATAGAAAAATTATATATTACATTATCCAAATTAAAAATTTTTAGTTTTCCAGAAAGTGAAAAGGATGTATGCAAAGGAGAAGGCTTTTGCAGTCACATATCTGATTGGGAACTTGTGTCCAGAGCATGTGAAGAACTATTATAACTCAGAAGACAGATAGCCAAATTTAAAAGTGGATAGGGCATTTAAGTAGACATTTTTCTAAAGAAGATATACAGATGGTCAATAAACATGTGAAAAAAAAAAGTTCCACATCATTAGGGAAATAGAAGTTAAAACCTCAATAAAATACCAGTTCCTACCCAACAGGATGCCTGCCATCAAAAAGACATGATAACAAATGTCACTGAGGATGTGAGACTCATACACTGTTGCTGGGCAGGTGAACTGGTATGGCCACTCTGAAACACTGGCAGTTTCTCAAGTTTAAGACACAGAGTTACTGTATGCCCCTGTCATTCCACGCCTAGGTGTTCACCCAAGAGAACTGGAAACTCGCGTCCACACAGAGACACACTAAATGTTTGCAGCAGCGTTATTCACCAAAGCCAAAAAATAGAAACAGCCCAGATGTCCATCGGTGATGGATGAATAAACAAAATGTGGTGTTTCCATACGATGGAGCATTTTTGAGCCACAAAAAGAAATGACGTGCTAATTCATGCTACGTGTGTGAACCTTAAAAACATTCTGCCAAGTGAAAGCAGCTAGTCACATAGGACCACATATTGTATGTTTCCATTTATGTGAAGTGTTCAGAATTAGGGGAATCCTTGCAGACAGCTTGGTGGTTGCCTAAAGTTGCGGGGAAATGGAGTGACTGCTCATGGAGATGAGATTTCTTTTGGGGGTGATGAGAATATTCCCAAATTGGTTGTGGTGATAGCTGCACAGCTCTGTGAATATACTACAACCCAATGAAATGGGTGAATGTATAGTATGTGAATTATATATGAATAAAGCTGTCACAATGCATCTGAAGTTTGAGAGAGGAAGATACTGTCCTGAAAAAGAGAAAAGCAACAGAACCAGTCAGATCTATTTTAGCTTAGCTTTTAAAAAAAAGTAGTTAGAGAAGCTTTCAGCTGAAAATAGTTACAAAATTCAAACGAGGCCTGGACTTTTTTTTTCAAGCTGGAAAATTTTGAGGCTAGCATAGATTCTTTTTGTGTTTTTCTAAGTATCTTTAGAAAAAGCTTTAAGCAGTTGCTTCTTGGATTGGACCTTGGGAATGGTAGTTCATGGTTTTTATAGGATTTGTATGGAAAATTTTTCTCAGAAGGTTATATACTGTCTCTAATGCTGTATGGAGCCACCAGGTACTGTATATGATGCTAATTTTTGAAACTTAATGTTTCAAAAAACCTCTATTTTTAAAGAAAACTTCTTCAGCAACAGTGATTAAAAAGTCAACATTTAAAAAAATTTGCCTGAAATTTATAAATTAGGGAAGGCTTAATATGTACAAAAGAATTCCTCACATCTATATGTAAGAAATAAGGAATAATAATAAATGAGCACTCCTATACCCACCACCTAGCTTCAGTATATCGTGAACATCACCAATATCTTTGAAGCCTGTAGTTTGCCCTCCCCCAGCACAGAAGTACTCATTCTGAATTTTACCATTCCCTTGCTTCATTTTGTTGTTTGGGCTTCCCTGATAGCTCAGTTGGTAAAGAATCTGCCTGCGATGCGGGAGACCCTGGTTTGATTCCTGGGTTGGGAAGATCTGCCAGAGAAGGTATAGGATACCCACTCCAGTATTCTTGGGCTTCACTTGTGACTCGGCTGGTAAAGAATCCACCGGCAATGCAGGAGACCTGAGTTCGATCTCTGGGTTGGGAAGATCCCCTGAAGAAAGGAAAGATTACCCATGCCCGTATTCTCACCTGGAGAATTCCATGGGGTCCATGGAGAAGTCCATGGGGTCTCAGAGTCGGACACAACTGTGAGACTTTGACTCACTCATACAGCCCAAATAATGTATATTGAGTGAAAAAAAAATCTTATGATTCTAATAACCTATTTCTACTTTCTCTTCACAGTGGGAATGTAAGACTGATTTAGATGTCGCATACAAATTTGGAAAAACTGTGGTGAGCTGCGAAGGCTATGAATCCTCTGAAGACCAGTATGTACTTAGAGGTTCCTGTGGCTTGGAGTACCAGTTAGATTACACGGAACTCGGCCTGAAGAAGCAGAGAGAGTCTGGAAGAGAGCACGGCTTCAGCTCATTCTCTAACTACTATAACAAGTTGTACTCCCCAGAGTCCTGCAGCCTCAGTGGAGTGGTTACCATCGTGGCGCTGCTTGCTCTTGCCTTTGGAGTTTATAAATTCTTCCTCAGTGACGGTCACGAGTCACCTCCACCGTATTCTGAGGATCCTCCATATTCCCATCGTTATCAGAGATTCAGCAGCTCGGCCGGGCCTCCTCCTGCAGGCTTTAAGTCGGAGTTCACAGGTNGCGCTGCTTGCTCTTGCCTTTGGAGTTTATAAATTCTTCCTCAGTGACGGTCACGAGTCACCTCCACCGTATTCTGAGGATCCTCCATATTCCCATCGTTATCAGAGATTCAGCAGCTCGGCCGGGCCTCCTCCTGCAGGCTTTAAGTCGGAGTTCACAGGTATGTTTGCCTAGGCCGTGGCAGTAAGTAAGGTAGGAGTCAGGCAGTGAATCCTCTGTGGTCTGAAGTAAAAGAATGCTCACATTGGGGAACCAAAGCAGATTTGTCTTCTTCTTCTTTACTTTTGACTTCTTTTACCGCTTCTGTTTTCTCTTTTAAGTCAATTGTGATTACTGCATTAAAGATGCATGTAAATTATAAATTGTCTAGTCAGACTTGATTAGATTTGGTAATAACCTTGAACTCTGTCTCATACCGTACACAAAATTTTATTCATTAAATATTACAGAGTTCAACATAAAAGGTACAGCAATTAGGTTTCCAGAAGGAAACACAGGAAAATATTTGTCACGCTAGGCAAAAATGTCTTTGAGTACAAAAAAATGCCAGCAAAAAAGGAAAGATGGGTAAACTAGATTAATTTAAATTAAGAATGTCTAGTCATCTAAAAACAACTTTGAGAGAGTGAAAAGGCAAGCCACAGACTGGGAGAAGGTATTTGTAAAACATATTTCCAACAAAGGATGTGTGTCTACAATAAAGAACTCCCATAAATCAGAGAAAAATACAGACAACTGAATTTTTTTAGTGGATAGAAGATTTGAACAGCTCTTAAAAAAAAAATGATTATAGTAAAAGATGATGTCCAGATGTCCAGTAAAAATTTGGAAAGGTGCTTAGCATCATTCATCTTCAGGAAAATGCAGATACCTGAGTTCGTCATTAACCACTATTTAATCATAATGGCTGACATTAAAAGGGCAGACTACCAAGTAATGGTAAGGATGTAGTTAACCGGAACTTGCTGGAAGAGGTTGAGATGATAAAGCACTGTGGAAAACTGTCAGTGTCTATTGAGACTAGACACACGTCACCCAGTGACCCAGCAGTTTCACTCTGAGATCCACACCTGAGAGAAATGCACACATGTGTGCACAGAAAGATGTGCACAGGAATGCTCAGGGCAGTTTATTCATAGCAGCCAAAACTAGAAATAGAGTGTCTGTAAACATTCAGTTCAGTTCAGTTCAGTCGCTCAGTCATGTCCGACTCTTTGTGACCCCATGAGTCGCAGCACGCCAGGCCTCCCTATCCATCACCACCTCCCAGAATTCACTCAGACTCATGTCCATCGAGTCCGTGATGCCATCCAGCCATCTCATCCTTGGTCGTCCCCTTCTCCTCCTGCCCCCAATCCCTCCCAGCATTAGGATGAGACAAATTGTTTTTTTTTTCTCTCACACATTAGAATACTATAAAAAAATTTAGAGAAAACAAAACTAATACATGCAGCGGTGAAGATTGACTCTCCTGGACACAGACACAGAAGAATATCTCTGTATGATTCTGTCTATAAAAAGGTCAAGGCAGGGTGAAACCAAAGAGTAGTGAGAGAAGTCAGAGTCGGCTTTTCTCTGACGTGGGAGTTGTCATGAGGGAGTCTCTGGGTGCTGGAAAGGTTTTACTGATGTGGGGAGTGGTTACACGCATGGGTAGTATATGCAAACACAGGATTAGCTGTAAGAGCTGTACACTTAGGATTAGTGCCTTCTTTTGTGTATATCATACAGCAGTTTAAGAAAACCTTCCTCTGAACAGAAGATATTTTTTGGGTCTCTTTTAAGACCTGACTTCCCTACTAACAAAAATACCCTCCACTTGGATTCCTCTACTAGACACTCAGGTACAGCTCTCACCTGGTGCTTCTGAGACACCCCCAAGGTAGAAGGGAAGTTACTCTGACACGTGTGGTCGTCTTCCAGTAACTAATCTGGAGCAGGGTGGATGTGACCTTTCAGGAAGAAAGCACCTTCCAGTGTCCTAAAACACATCTTTCCTCCTCCATGTATGTGGGAAGGGGAGGCACTCCTTACTTATAAGAATGTTTTATGAGTACATTTTTTGAATATAACTTGTTATAAGTTGAGACCAAACTATTATTATTAAATCATACAGATGAAGCAATTGAAATGTCATATTTTACCTTTAGTTTTGTAGGCAATGGTTTAAGAGAGGATACTTAAGAAATCATTTTTATTCCCAGGACCGCATGGTGCAGCTACCGGTTTTGGCAGTGCTTTCCCTGGACAACAAGGGCATGACCATTCAGGACCTGGGTTCTGGACTGGCTTGGGAACCGGAGGGATATTAGGATATTTGTTCGGCAGCAACAGGTGGGCTTTGCATTTATCTCATCTGCTCTTTAATTCAGCCTTTCTTTAGAGGCTTCTTTATCTTGTAAATTTGACTAGATTTGTTAAGGAAATAAATTCTGATGATATTACCCTGTTAAATCAGATTCTCTGGGGGCGGGGAAAGAATGCTGTCTGTGCTTCCATCAGTGTTATATATCTTGTTTTCTTTCCCATGTCATGCTTACAGATTTGAGATAGGAGAAAGATGTTGACATCTGAGAAGGCAGGAAAGAATGCAGCATGTGGGGCACAGTTGGCCTTCTGGTTAGTTGAAGAATGGTAGAAGCAAGGGTCAAAAGAGCTGGGGACCCATTTTTTAAATGTCTTCAGTGTTGACTGTAGTTTAAGTTTCTGGTGTATTTGAGTGTGAATTCAAAAAGGAGCCTTTATTTGCATCATTTTCTTCCTTCATAGCAATGACCCTAACAAGGGCAGAAATATAAAACAGTATTTATTTCACGTTAATCCTCATATGGTGGGCTTCCCTGGTGGCTCAGTGATAAGGAATCCCCCTTCCAATGCAGGAGACCTGGGTTCAATCCTGGGTTGGGAAGATCCCCTGGAGAAGGGAATGGCAACCCACTCCAGTATTCTTGCCTGCAGAATCCCATGGTCAGAGGGGCCTGGCAGACTACAGTCCATGGGGTCGCAAAGTGAAAAAGTGAAAAGTGAAAGTTGCTCAGTTGTGTCTAACTCTTTGTGACCCATGGACTATATATAGTATGTGGAATTCTCCAGGCCAGAATACTGGACTGGGTAGCCTATCCCTTCTCCAGTGGATCTTCCTGACCCAGGAATCGAATTGGACTCTGCTGCATTGCAGGCAGATTCTTTACCAAAGAGTTGAACAGAACTTATCAACTAAATAACAGCAACAAATCCTCATGTACCAGGAACACTATGGGAAAAAAATACTTGATAAAAATGGTTTCCTGATAGTTTAGGAACAAGAAGGGATTTAAAAAATCATAGTCACAAGGAAAATGCCTGCCCTGCTTTTTTCTTTCTAGAGCAGCAACCCCCTTTTCAGACTCGTGGTACCCATCCTATCCTCCGTCATACACCAGCACGTGGAATAGCCGGGCTTACTCACCACTTCGAGGAAGCCCTGGAAGCTATTCAGCATGTTCAAGCTCAGAGCCAAGAACCAGAACAGCATCAGGTGAGAGCAAAAATCAGTTAGTTCCTGTTCAGTAGAGTACAGAGGTAATTTGGACCTTACGATGATTATATATTTAGCAGTTATGGTTTATGTGGTATACCTGCCAGAAATATTAATTGCATAATAAATTGAGATAAAAATACAATTCAGATTCATTCTTTCCTTCCACTTCCTTCTTTAAAACTCAAACAGGAATTTGGTTTAGAGACTCACTTCTACTGCTAGTCAGGGTTTTAAGTTAAACCTTCCTGAACATTGGTATTTATCTATGTTTAATTCTATTAAATCTCTAGGGGTCCTTTAAGCTCTAAAGTGGGAATTTTCTAGGTAGAAGGCTGAACATTTCAGTTCAGTAAAGCTCAATAAAAATTTATTGAGCCATTCTTCAATTTACATTATTGTCAAAAATATGTTTATTGCAGTTTCTAAGAGGAAATTTTGTAAAGAAGCAGAGATGAGATATATATAAAAAAAATTAGTTGGGGTTAAGCATCCAGCTAATCAGCAGAGAATGGGAGAATGGGTGATAAAGCAGTAATAGATTGCTATGGGTTGGGTTTTTCTTCTCTTAGCAGAGGGTAGAAGTTACAGAACAGTGAATAATTCTTGAAATTAGGAGAATAGAAAACTCATTCTCCGTGGAAATAGGAATTGTAAGAGACCATATATATCAACTAGAAAGAAATTTTTCTTCTTACATGGAGAAAATCATAAATGTTAGCAAATAATTTACAGGAAAGTCTGAAAAAGAATGAGAACAGATGGAAACAATCGTGGTCTTGTAACGTGTTAGCGTGTGTGCGTGCATGCGCGTGTGCGTGTTGACTAACATTTACCATCAAAAGTCCGTGACCCTCCCCCAGGTTACTTCTGTTTACCGCTGGAGTCATGAGAGGCAGCAGGGCCTGACCTAGGCTTCAGTGGCCTCTCTGCTGTCTGGCTTAGACTTTGAGAATCGCCTGTATTATGTCAGGCTGCCCCCAGAGGACACATCTTTGGTTTCCTGATTAAAAGTTACTCCCAGCAACCATGATGCTGATAGGAGGACTGGAAGGGCTGCTGGGGGGCCAGGGCGGATGCTCTGTGTCCTACACAGCCCTGGACCACAACCTGTTTCTTTTCTTCTCTCATATCTCTTACTCATTTGCTGACAGTAAACATGTATTACTGTTGTCATTTTATAAACAGTTTTAGTGCATTTAAGAAAACTAATATGGAATTTGCTCTTCTCCTTCTAGGATATGGTGGAACCAGAAGACGATAAGAAAGTTAAAAGTTGGGGTCAAACACTGGACGCAAATGTTCTGATGTTTCATCACTTTCTCTTATAAAACGTGCTCGCTACTAACAGCTGGCGAAAGGGAATATGCGGAAGTTCTGTGGTGTTGTCCTGTATGGCTTTCTGTATTCTGTTATCTGAGGCTAAGAGTTGATATGACAGAATGCTTCTGTAGACAACTGTGTTTGTGTAACACGCAGATGTGTATTATATTTGAAAGTGATGACTCCTGTGGAATGCTAGGAATGTATTGTGTAATTTCTAAAACCTGTGATGCTGTGAGAATAAGAATGAAGGCTTTATACCCGTCGACACTGAATCAGAAATTTTCAGTTTTAGGTGGTTTTAGTTGTGGATTCATTATATCATAGAAATGATAATAAGCTATTTGCTATGTATTATTGAGTGTTTGCTGTTCTCCAAACATTTAAACCAAGCTTTGGACTGCTAATTATACTTTCCTGTATGTTTTGATCACTTCTGAGCTCAGGAGCTTTGAATCTGTCAGTGGTGGGTGGGGTAAATGAGAATTAACGTTTTTTTTAGGAAAAGGTAGAAAATAAGTATCTAGAAGGTTGTCATGAATGACTGTGCTGACAAAAATGCTTGAAACTTCCATATTCATTTTTTAAAGAAGGAAAGTTCAAGTGCTTCAAAGTTTTCTAATAGCAGAAGCATGCAGTTTTCTGTGGAATCTCAAATATTGTGTAGCAGTCTGTTTCAGTCTTACATTAAAATGACAGAAAAAATAAAAACAAAGGATTTTGTTCTTTCAATCAGCCTCGACACAAATTGGTGTTACTTTTTCCCAAAGGAAAAGGGATGCATGCAGACGTTCTCTCTCCCTAGAGTAGTTTCCCTTGGTTATCTTGCCTTAGCTACCCTGTCACACAGAAAACCTCAGTTCAGGAATTCCCAGTTATACTCATTAAACATCATTATTTTGCTATGGAAGACAAGAACATATTTGTGTTGTTATTATCACTATATATGCAACTAATTCTTAAAAAAACTTTCTTTTATTGAGATAGTAGTTGATGTACAATATAGTGACTCAACAATTTTTAAAGGTTCAACTCCTCTTATATTTTGTTGTTCAATTGCTCAATCATGTCCGACTCTTTGTGACCCCATGGACGGCAGCACGCCAGGCTTCCCTGTCCATCACCAACTCCCAGAGCTTGTTCAAACTCATGTCCATTGAGTCGGTGATGCCATCCAACCATCTCATCCTCTGTTGTCCCCTTCTCTTCCTGCCTTCAATCTTGCCCAGCATTGCGGTCTTTTCTAATGAGTCGCCTCTTTGCATCAGGCGGCCTACTACTAATTTTTATATCTACAGTAGTCATTATACCTTAACCAGTGGGTTTCAGGATTCTTGCTTTTTAAAAATTCCTCCAGGCTTGTTGCTTTCTTGAAAATTATGGATTGGATAACTTTGGAAAGCAATGCCAGGTTGTATTTTTTCTGACATAGAATGGCTCATGGTATCTCCTAATCAAAAACTGTTAAGTCACCTGTCATGGCACAGAGAATCTAAAACTTCAAAATGTGTATTGGCAGCATTGGTAGCCACTGCCTAGCTTTTCCTAAATTCTTTTTTCTTTTCATCACTAGAGGGCAATAATGCTACACGATACAAAGTTAGTGGGCAGTGATGTCTCTGCTGCTGCTGCTAAGTCTCTTCAGTTGTGTCCGACTCTGTGTGACCCCATAGACGGCAACCCAGCAGGCTCCCCCTTCCCTGGGATTCTCCAGACAAGAACACTGGAGTGGGTTGCCATTTGCTTCTCCAATGCAGGAAAGTGAAAGTGAAGTCACTCAGTCGTGTCCNACACGCAGATGTGTATTATATTTGAAAGTGATGACTCCTGTGGAATGCTAGGAATGTATTGTGTAATTTCTAAAACCTGTGATGCTGTGAGAATAAGAATGAAGGCTTTATACCCGTAGACACTGAATCAGAAATTTTCAGTTTTAGGTGGTTTTAGTTGTGGATTCATTATATCATAGAAATGATAATAAGCTATTTGCTATGTATTATTGAGTGTTTGCTGTTCTCCAAACATTTAAACCAAGCTTTGGACTGCTAATTATACTTTCCTGTATGTTTTGATCACTTCTGAGCTCAGGAGCTTTGAATCTGTCAGTGGTGGGTGGGGTAAATGAGAATTAACGTTTTTTTTAGGAAAAGGTAGAAAATAAGTATCTAGAAGGTTGTCATGAATGACTGTGCTGACAAAAATGCTTGAAACTTCCATATTCATTTTTTAAAGAAGGAAAGTTCAAGTGCTTCAAAGTTTTCTAATAGCAGAAGCATGCAGTTTTCTGTGGAATCTCAAATATTGTGTAGCAGTCTGTTTCAGTCTTACATTAAAATGACAGAAAAAATAAAAACAAAGGGTTTTGTTCTTTCAATCAGCCTCGACACAAATTGGTGTTACTTTTTCCCAAAGGAAAAGGGATGCATGCAGACGTTCTCTCTCCCTAGAGTAGTTTCCCTTGGTTATCTTGCCTTAGCTACCCTGTCACACAGAAAACCTCAGTTCAGGAATTCCCAGTTATACTCATTAAACATCATTATTTTGCTATGGAAGACAAGAACATATTTGTGTTGTTATTATCACTATATATGCAACTAATTCTTAAAAAAACTTTCTTTTATTGAGATAGTAGTTGATGTACAATATAGTGACTCAACAATTTTTAAAGGTTCAACTCCTCTTATATTTTGTTGTTCAATTGCTCAATCATGTCCGACTCTTTGTGACCCCATGGACGGCAGCACGCCAGGCTTCCCTGTCCATCACCAACTCCCAGAGCTTGTTCAAACTCATGTCCATTGAGTCGGTGATGCCATCCAACCATCTCATCCTCTGTTGTCCCCTTCTCTTCCTGCCTTCAATCTTGCCCAGCATTGCGGTCTTTTCTAATGAGTCGCCTCTTTGCATCAGGCGGCCTACTACTAATTTTTATATCTACAGTAGTCATTATACCTTAACCAGTGGGTTTCAGGATTCTTGCTTTTTAAAAATTCCTCCAGGCTTGTTGCTTTCTTGAAAATTATGGATTGGATAACTTTGGAAAGCAATGCCAGGTTGTATTTTTTCTGACATAGAATGGCTCATGGTATCTCCTAATCAAAAACTGTTAAGTCACCTGTCATGGCACAGAGAATCTAAAACTTCAAAATGTGTATTGGCAGCATTGGTAGCCACTGCCTAGCTTTTCCTAAATTCTTTTTTCTTTTCATCACTAGAGGGCAATAATGCTACACGATACAAAGTTAGTGGGCAGTGATGTCTCTGCTGCTGCTGCTAAGTCTCTTCAGTTGTGTCCGACTCTGTGTGACCCCATAGACGGCAACCCAGCAGGCTCCCCCTTCCCTGGGATTCTCCAGACAAGAACACTGGAGTGGGTTGCCATTTGCTTCTCCAATGCAGGAAAGTGAAAGTGAAGTCACTCAGTCGTGTCCTACTTTTCTCAACCCCATGGACTGCAGCCCACCAGGCTCTTCTGTCCATGGCAAGAGTACTGGAGTGATATCTCTACTTTGGATATTTTGTGGGCTGTAAACCTGCTGTAGACCTATTAGGGAGATAAACTTCTCCTGGCCTGCTACCAGAATATAAGGATTGCTTATATTACAGTTTTTCACACAAGATGTTTCTGACCTATTAGAACCGGAGACACTGGTCTCCCATTTTCAGTCACATAGAACTTTCTTAAAATCTATACAAGAAAGTAAATCCAGATTCAGATGATGTCTCATCTTTTTCACTGTTGCCGCTCAGGTTCAAGTCACCATCATCTGTCACTCAGTGAGGTCTACGCTGATGGCTTGCATCCATTAGGATAGACTGGTAAACAGTCCCCAAGTCCAACTAGCTTAAATCAAATAAGTAGGGGTTTCTGCTCATCACAGTTACTCCGGGATTCTGGTTGATTGGAGCCTTCTTCTGGCATGTTCTGCTGTGGCTGTCACAGGGGAAGGTGTGTGGACAATCAAACAGTATCCTTAAATGACCAGATTTCCTCAAATTAATGAACACCTGTTCAAGAATATCAGAAACATCTATTGACTAAAGTTTTTGAGTTCCAATAGGACAAGTTTTTAAAAAATAAGAGACCTCATTTGGCTTCACTTAAAAATATACGAAAGAAAAGTGAAAGTATCAGTCATTCAGTTGTGTCCAACTCTGCAACCCCATGGACTATAGTTCACTAGGCTCCTCTGTCCATGGAATTCTCCAGGCAAGAGTACTGGAATGGGCGGCCATTCCCATTTCCAGAGGATCTTCCCAATCCAGGGATGGAACTCGTCTCCCTCATTGCAAGCAGATTCTTTACCTGAGCCCTGGTCTGAGTCACTAGGGAAGCCCAAAAATATATGAGCATCATCTAAAGTATGCATTCCAAGCTCCATTTAAAGAAACTGAAGTGTAATTGATCTATAATATTGTGTTGGTTTCAGGTATACCACAAACTGATTCAGGTATATATATATATATACACACACGTATGTGTGTGTGTGTGTTTATTGTCCATTGTGCGTTATTACAAGGTATTGCGTATAGTCCCCTGTGTTATGCAGTAAATCCTTGTTGCTATGTAATCTCCATTTGATAACATTTTCATCAGTATCTTGAAACAACTGTCCTGGGTATTCTTCCCTCTCTACTAGCTTTGTCTGACAGTCCCCTACCCTGCGCTGACCCAGCTCACTGTGCGGCCCCTGGGAAAAGGTCCAGTCATGGGCCTTCTCTCCTGTCTGCAGTGCCTTCTGTTCTGGGTCCCTGGCTTCTTTCTGCCTGCGGCCACTCCTCTTTCTTTTCATGCTGCGAGAGGGTGGGCCTTGGGGGAGTGTAACGAGACTGTGTTGGTAGGACCGCACAAGACTTAGCGAGAGGAAGGGGACGGTGACAGGACCATGCTTCTGGCCGCAGCTCGGCCTTCCCCACTGCCCACCGCCGCTGTCAGCCGCTGGTCCCAGCGCAGGGGAGTGGCGTCCTTTTTCAATCCTTCAGTCTTTTCTCAGAGTCCCTAATGTGCCCCGCTCCCTTGACTCACGTTGGGTGACTGATTCTCCGAACTGCAGCTGTGGGAGGGAATGAGATGGGGAGCAGACAGGAAGCCCCAGAGGCGCGGCATCACCAGTGCTCACAAGCCACGCCCCAGGCCAGGAATGTGACCGGTCCTCTGGTCCCATCTGGTTAGAAGGTCAGATATCCAAAGTCAATGCCTTATTTTTTTCAAACCTTGGGTCAGGGTTTTGTTCCCTCTGATCAGAGGAAGAGAAAAGTGGACTTAGAGCTGGCAAATCAACAGATTATGATGCTGCTCACGAACCATAGCTGATCTTAGCTATTAAACAACATCTGGCTATCTCTTCTTGAAAGTGTCTCATATGTGACTTTTCTTTCTCAGATATGGTGTAGGGGAAACAGGACTGAGAATCTCTGCCTTGGTATATACTATATCCACCTTCCTTAGTTCGATTTCCTCCCCACCCCAGGCGCTAGGCTGTTTTCTTGCAAGTGATGTCACGGAAATTTTATGAAGAGAAGTAGTGTGGAACATCTGGATACCTTGTCCTCTCTCCCATGTCAGGTGTCGGCAGAGATCAAAGCAGCAAGTTCAGCCTCTGTGGTCAGTTTTAGATTTTCTCGTGCATAGTTTTTCACTTTAAAATGTATTACAGAATATATCAAGTATGAGAAAAGTATGTAGAAAAGTATCAAATATCCTTGTATCTACCATCAAAATGACAAAATTTTGTCATATCTATTTCAGATCTCAATCTATCCATCTAATAGATATTATAATCTATTGTATATATATATTCAATATATATGTATATGATATTTATTATATACATAACTATTATATAGAATATTATTGGTTTCATTTGCTGTGCCAAAGCTTTTAAGTTTGACTAGGTCCAATTATTTACTTTTGTTTCTCATTTCCCTTACCTAAGGAGACAGATCCAAAGAAATATTGTTAAGACTGATGTCAAAGAGAGTACAACCTATATTTTATTCTGGTTTTATGGTTTCAGGTGTTACATTTAGGACTTATATATTGAGTTTCTTTTGTACATGGCATGAGAAAATATTCTAATTTTATTCTTTTACATATAGTCCAGTTTCCCAATATTATTTATGGAAGAGACTGTCTTTTCCTCATTGTATATTCTTGCCTCCCTTGTAGATTAATTGACCATATATGTATGGGTTTATTTCTGAGCTCTCTATTTTATTCCTATGATTATTTATTTTTATGCTTGAAAAATTCAATCCCCTTCAAAAACCCATCCAAGGACTCATGCATTATGCGTTGAACTGTATGAAATTGCCATGATTGTAGGTCAAAAATCATCAAAAATTGGTAATTTCGTAAGCTTCCATTTAATACTTGCTTCAGAGTATAAGTTCTATTTTGAAATTATGAGAGGAAGAAACAGCAGAAGGATGAAATTTTGATAATAGAATACAGATGAGGGCTCTGTCTCTGGGGACAGAAAAGTCCCCAAGTGTTGAATTTGTGCCCCCTTAATCCTTCCATTTCTGGGCATTTCAATTTTATTGTAATTTAGTTACTAGATTTTAACATGGCCTAGTTTAAAGTTTTATCAGAAAGTAGCAGAAAGATGATATATTGCAGTGTGTTGGATTGGTTTATGTATTCAAAATGTCAAAAATCCCGTTTTTGAAGTGATCGTTAGGAATAGGAGCTGGCCAGCTTGCTAGCTAGATGGCCAGGACCTCATTAGTGAGCTCATAAGGTGGCCTGCCGAGTGATGGGGACAAAGAATCGAGAGTGAATTTACATACTTCTCCATCTGATCTTGTTAACACCGGAGAACTGATTAATAATTGTGGAGAGAATAAAGGTCCTGCCAGGTGGCCCACGGGGAGCAGTACCTAATTAGAACCAGCATCCCTTGCCAAACAGAGAGCTAGTGCTGTAGGGCTGATGAATAACCTTCTGACACCGGGCGCTGGAGTCTAGCCGAGCTCCTGTCACTTGCTCTGTAATTTGACTGTGTGATTCACTGACACAAGAGAAGTGGCTCCACGGAGGTAAGCCCTCCCACACTCGAGCCACTCACATGCTGTCAGACTCCTTTTGAATTCCCTCCTCTTGCAGAGACTGACAATTAGGTAATCTCTGTGACTCAGTTTTTATGATTAAGGTAAATTAGAAGATGGTGTGCGAGCTCAGTCATGTCCAACTCTTTGTGACCCCATGGATTGTAGCCCATCAGCCTCCTCTGTCCATGGAATTTTCCAGGCATGAATACTGGAGCGGGTTGCCGTTTCCTTCTCTAGGGGATCTTCCTGACCCAGGAATCAAACCTGCGTCTCTTGTGTTTCCTGTATTGGCAGGTGGATTCTTTACCACTGTGCTACCTGGGAAACTCAATTAAATCTGCTATGGAAGAGACTGAGTTAGTATATTCAGTACTGTGGTGTTGGAGAAGACTCTTGAGAGTCCCTTGGACTGCAAGGAGATCCAACCAGTCCATTCTAAAGGAGATCAGTCCTGGGTGTTCTTTGGAAGCAGTGATGCTAAAGCTGAAACTCCAGTACTTTGGCCACCTCATGCAAAGAGTTGACTCATTGGAAAAGANGACAGAGGATGAGATGGTTAAATAATATCATCAACTCAATGGGCATGAGTTTGAACAAACTCTGGGAGATATTGAAGGACAGTGAAATCTGGTGTGCTGCAGTCCATGGGGTAGCAAAGAGTCAGACACGATTTACCTACTGAACAACAAGGACGAGAGATAATATCCTGAGCCATATCCTGTGAGCTGTCTTATAGAGTCTAAAAGCCCCACCAGGTGGAAGAAGTAAGATGACCAGGCTGCAACCGTGACATAGCTGCCATATTTCAAGAGGTAGTCTCAAAGAAATGGGAACAAATTGACCCTGGAACTGAAAAATAAAAAGGTACTTAAAAGTGATGAACTGTACTTAAAAGTGATGATGCTGATCAGACCACTGCATGAATAATTTCAAGATGACTAACAGAGCTGACTGTACATTTCTCTCCCTTTACCTATGAAATTTATGGCCAATGATTGTTAGTGTGGGAGAGTCTGCCTTTGGATATAAATCCCCAACCCCCCGACCACCACCATCACCACCACACACACATCACCCATTACCAGCCTCTGAAAAAAAGCAAAATTTCTTTTTGATTAACCTTGCCTATTGACTTCAGAGTAGCAAGCAGCCTGATCCTCACTTCTGGTTAAAAACAAAAAAAATCTAAATTTATCCTTAAGCCAAAGAGACATGGTTTAGCATGGCAAATTTTGTTGCTCTTTATAGGCAGTATATTACTTCTTAAGAACAATAATTTACAAAGGGTGTGATATGAAGGTAATCCAACAGATATCATGTTGTATCTGAAATATAAATGTTTCATCTACAACTAGAAACAATTGGGTATAGCAAGAATTTTAAAAGACTATATTATAAAAGTTTAAACATATCTTTTTTGTCTTTAAACATGCTTTAACTTTTTATATAACTTCCTTTATGTCTTTCAGTTGCATAAATTATTGCTAAGATTTAATAAAACTATTCAGATATCATTCCTCCTACCTCTCTGCTCAAAACAACTAACAATGATGGATAGATGCTTTCCTAGGATGTAGTGTGTTACTCGCTCAGCGGTATTTGACTCTTTGCGACCCCATAAAGTGTACCCGATCAGGCTCTTCTGTCTGTGGAACTCTCCAGGCAAGAATACTGGAGAGGGTTGTCATTCTCTTCTCCAGAGGTTCTTCCTGACCTGGGGATGAAACCCCAGTCTCCTGCATATTCTTTACCATCTGAGTCATTAGGGATGACAGTAACAAAAGTTACTATGTTACATAAACTACCATCCACATCCTTGAAAACTATAGCATCAACAGAAAGAGAAAATAAATCCGGCTGCAAATCATGTCTACAGAAGGATAAGGAGACAGAGATTCCATTGACCTTGAGTTTATGCATAAATCAAAGAAACTCCTGAAGGAGAACTTTAGAACAGAGCAGAGAATTCAGTAGGAAAAAAAGATGAGTGCAGTG
The DNA here is from genome assembly GCA_006410875.1 of Neotragus pygmaeus. NCBI lineage: Eukaryota > Metazoa > Chordata > Mammalia > Artiodactyla > Bovidae > Neotragus > Neotragus pygmaeus. Next base: position 412,853 of record SJYV01021251.1, read on the forward strand.
GTATTCTAGTGGTTGAAGGCACAGATATTATCACCAATAAAGAAGATTCCTATAGTGAATGGAAAATAATGAGAACAGAAGCAAAATATAGTAGAGCACAGGACTGGTTACTGGAAAGTTGATATATGTTCTCAACTGTGGATAGGGTCAGGGGGCAGCCTTAGGATGGCAGTGCTGGTGGAAGGGAAGCAACTTTCACAGGAGAGTTGATTTTGTACAGAAGAAAAAGAAAATAAAGTAGTATAAATAAAAGTCTTACAGAAACAAGAGCATCACATACTGAAAATCAAAGTTGTTTCTAATGAAATATTTTATTAAAATAAATACTCTTCAGTTTGGGCTTCCCAGGTGGCTCAGAGGTAAAGAATCTATCTGCAGTGCAGGAGCCTCAGGAGACACTGGTTCAATCCTGGGTTGGGAAGATACTCTGGAAGATGAAATGGCAAATCCCTCCAGTATTCTTGCCTAGAGAATCCCAAGGACAGAGGAGTCTGGTGGGCTATAGTCCATAAGGTCACAAAGTGTCAGACATGACGGAGCAACTGAGTACATATAAAGAATTAATCCTGTAACAANCTTGATTCCAGCTTGTGTTTGTTCCAGTCCAGCGTTTCTCATGATGTACTCTGCATATAAGTTAAATAAACAGGGTGACAATATTTAGACAGCCTTGACGTAGGCTGTCTAAATATCCTTCAGCAAGTTCCTTTTCTGCTTAAGTACCTTCAGTTGATTTCATTTCTTTTTCTTGGTTGCTTTCAATATTCTCCACCAGGTGGCTCTAGTCTCTCAATGTAAACCCTGCCTATAGCCAGGCTTACTTTTGTGGGTTACTTCCCTCTGCACAATCAATTTCGACTCTCCTCCAAGTCTTTAGACAAAACCATTTCATAGGCTTGAAAGCATCTTCTTCCTGTCTTCCATGGTACATTACTCTCCTTGTTTAAACTACTGGAGAAGGAAATGGCAACCCACTCCAATATTCTTGCTTGGGAAATTCCATGGACAGGAGGGCCTGGCGGATTACAGGCCATGGTGCTGCAAAGAGTCAGGCATGACTTAGTGACTAAACAATAAGACTCAACCCAATAATTTATTATTATTTTTTGATGACACTAAGCTATCTTCTACCACAATTTCTATGGTGGGTGGTGACCAAGCCTAGTTCTCCACACCTGAAGCTGGCCCACTGGTGCTGACAGGGATAGCAGACAGTATGCCCCTCTGTGCAGCCAGGAGTTGCTCATATGGCTTAGGAAGCTCCTATGAAAGTGGACAACCTGAGATTCAGGCTCTTCCATTTTGGTGGATTCCTTACTCTACTTGATCTGATGAAACCACTCAATTCTGGGAGCCTCTGCATGTGGAATTAGGAGCAATCAGGAAGTAGTCATCATCCTAGACAGCATATTAAAAAAAGTAGAGACATCACTTTGCCAACAAAGAGTCATCTAGTCAAGGCTATGGTTTTTCCAGTAGTCATGTGTGGATGTGAGAGTGAGATTGTAAAGAAAGCTGAGCTCCGAAGAATCGATGCTTTTGAACTGTGGAGTTGGAGAAGACTCTTGAGAGTCCCTTGGACTGTGAGGAGATCCAACTAGTCCATCTCAAAGGAAATCAGTCCTCAATATTCATTGGAAGGACTGATGTTGAAGCTGAAACTCCAATGCTTTGGCCACCTGATGTGAAGAGCTGACTCACTAGAAAAAGCCCTGGGGCTGGGAAAGATTGAAGGTGGGAGGAGAAGGGGATGACAGAAGATGAGATGGTTGGATGGCATCAATGACTCAATGGATATGAGTTTGAGTAAACTCCAGGAGTTGGTGATGGACAGGGAGGCCTGGAGTGCTGCGATTCATGGGGTTGTAAAGATTTGGACACAACTGAGCGACTGAACTGAACTGAGGAAGTAGTCTGCTCATCTATAGCTTTCTTCTTGTGTATATTCACTTCACTGCTCATTGGGTGGTTGAGTACCAAGCAAAAGCAGAAACAACCTTAAACTAAGTCCAAATCATCATTCTGAAAAATCATTGAATTTAGATAGTTTTGTGTGGTGATCCTAGCTCAGACCCTCATCAACTATTTCCTTAAAATAATCCTTATATTAAAGATACATCTGTGTATACATGTGTGTGATAGTAATTGGAAAATTAATAACTTGTTTCCTTCTGCTGTGGACTGAGCTAGAAAGAATGAAAAACATTTTTCCACTTTCCATTCCTGAGTTATTTTGTTTTTGAAGGCCTAGGTCCATTAGGGGAGGGGTCTGTTGGCGGAAGAATGTTGGATGGAGAGTATAAGGAAAGGAGGAGATTGGAGATCTGGCATATTCCATTGTTCATTCAACAGATATCTGTCACTGACATGTGCCAGGCACTTTTCTAGGCACTGGGCTGTTGTTGTTTTAGTTGCTAAGTTGTGTCCGACTCTTTTGTGACTCTATGGACTTCAGCCAGGCTCCTCTATCCATGGGATTCTCCTGGCAAGAATACTGGAGTGGGTTGCCATTTCCTGTTCCAGGGGACTTTCCCCACCCAGGGGTCAAACTCATGTCTCCTGTATTGGCTGATGGGTCCTTTACCACTGAACCACCTGGAAAGCCCAGGCATTGGATACATACCAGAAAGTAGGATTCGGCTCTCAGGGGATTTATGTTCTTCCAAAGAACACAGAAAATCAACACGAAGTTCATAAATCAAGTGGTTTCAGATACTTATCTGTGCTATGAAGAAGCTGTGACCAGGCTGTGGGGTGTAGAATGCCAGGAACAACTGTTGAACTGAGGCCTGGAAGGATGGGGAGGCAGTAAGTAGCTAAGTCTGCCAGGGCTGGAAAGAGGCTTGTGAGTTTCATAAAGTGGGAAGAGCTGAGCTCACTTGAATGCAACAGCTCAGAGGTGGAAAGACATACAAAGGCTGTGGCTGCTGGCCCGAGTGAGGACTCTCCCTCATGGTTGAACTTGGCACAAAGGAGGGGTTAAAAGTGCTTGCCATTGAACACACCTAGCATATAGCCTGGACAAGGAACAAGGCAGCGTCTATACCCCGGTGTGATAAGCAAAAGCTGCCTCTTTTTTTTTTTTTTAATCATAAGCTCCATGATTTCTTATGCTCATGGGAGATGGAAAGAACCTTCTGAAATGAGAGACACTAGACTCTTCATCACCTTTGGAAAGGACAGTCTTAATAGATTTAATTTGACTAAAATATAGAAACTGGCACTTTTAATGTCTTTCTTGTCATGGAGCTGTACAAACCAGCTACACATATATTACCTACAGCTGCTCACCTGAATTCTCTTGTGAGAACACAGGTGCCTTGAGGTCAGGGACTTGACTTTGAAAGATGGAATATTTTCTGTCATATCAGTAAATAAAGGATGTCACAGTCATCAGCAATTGGCAGCCCCCAGGGAAGGTGAGCTGGTGAGCCCTGAGGGAACTCGGGAAAGAAAGAATACCTGCCATCTAGCAGCCATGGAAAAGAAATGCAAAAAAGCAAAGTGGCTGTCTGAGGAGGCCTTACAAATAGCTGTGAAAAGAAGAGAAGCAAAAAGCAAAGGAGAAAAGGAAAGTTATAAGCATCTGAATGCAGAGTTCCAAAGAATAGTAAGGAGAGATAAGAAAGCCTTCCTCAGTGATCAATGCAAAGAAATAGAGGAAAACAACAGAACGGGAAAGACTAGAGATTTCTTCCAAAAAATTAGATACCAAGAGAACATTTCATGCAAAGATGGGCTCGATAAAGGACAGAAATGGTATGGACCTAAAAGAAGCAGAAGATACATAGAAGAACTGTACAAAACAGAGCTTCATGATCCAGATAATCACGATGGTGTGATCACTCATCTAGAGCCAGACATCCTGGAATGTGAAGTCAAGTGGGCCTTAGAAAGCATCATTATGAACAAAGCTAGTGGAGGTGATGGAATTCCAGTGAAGCTATTTCAAATCCTGAAAGATGATGCTGTGAAAGTGCTGAACTCAATATGCCAGCAAATTTGGAAAACTCAGCAGTGGCCACAGGACTGGAAAAGGTCAGTTTTCATTCCAATCCCAAAGAAAGCTCAAACTACTGCACAACTGCACTCATCTCACACGCTAGTAAAGTGATGCTCAAAATTGTCCAAGCCAAGCTTCAGCAATACGTGAACCATGAACTTCCAGATGTTCAGGATGGTTTTAGAAAAGGCAGAGGAACCAGAGATCAAACTGCCAACATCCACTGGATCATGGAAAAAGCAAGAGAGTTCCAGAAAAACATCTATTTCTGCTTTCTTGACTATGCCAAAGCCTTTGACCTGTCTCTTATACACATCTTCGAGTGTTACCTGCGTATCACCTCACACCACGGTGGCTCATGCCATAGG
>SJYV01021251.1:417523-463876 GCA_006410875.1 Neotragus pygmaeus
AGATGGTGGTTGCAGCTATGAAATTAAAAGACGCTTACTCCTTGGAAGGAAAGTTATGACCAACCTAGATAACATATAAAAAAGGAGAGACATTATTTTGCCAACAAAGGTCCATCTTGTCAGTTCAGTTCAGTTCAGTTCAGTCGCTCAATCATGTCCGACTCTTTGCGACCCCATGAATTGCAGCATGCCAGGCCTCCCTGTTCATTACCATCTCTCAGAGTTCACTCAGTCTCACGTCCATCGAGTCTGTGATGCCATCCAGCCATCTCATCCTCTATCGTCCCCTTCTCCTCCTGCCCCCAATCCCTCCCAGCATCAGAGTCTTTTCCAGTGAGTCAACTCTTCGCATGAGGTGGCCAAAGTACTAGAGTTTCAGCTTTAGCATCATTCCTTCCAAAGAAAGCCTAGGGTTGATCTCCTTCAGAATGAGGCTATGGTTTTTCCTGTGGTCATGTATGGATGTGAGAGTCAGACCATAAAGAAAGCTGAGTGCTGAAGAATTGATGCTTTTGAACTGTGGCATTGGAGAAGACTCTTGAGAGTCCCTTGGACTGCAAGGAGATCCAAACAGTCCATCCTAAAGAAGATCAGTCCTGGTGGGTTTTTCATTGGAAGGACTGATGCTAAAGCTGAAACTCCAATACTTTGGCCACCTCATACAAAGAGTTGACTCATTTGAAAAGACCCTGATGCTGGGAGGGATTGGGGGCAGAAGCAGAAGAGGGTGATAGAGGATGAGATGGCTGGATGGCATCATCGACTCAGTGGACATGAGTTTGAGTGAACTCCGGGAGTTGGTGATGGACAGGGAGGCCTGGTGTGATGCGACTCATGGGGTTGCAAAGAGTCGGACACGACTGAGCGACTGAACTGACTGATTGACTGAGCAGCCATCAGGCAGCAGCCACTCCCTACAGTGAGGAAGTTCAGAATGTGAAAAACATAAGGAACTGGCCCCAGATAGCTGAAGTGCATATCAAAGGAAGGATTTCAGTGAGCTGACTCTTGTACTTTTCCACACGTAGAAAAGCCCGAACTCTTGCATTTTTTCACACATGGAAAAGCCCTATATTCCTTAAACTGGGATATTTGGTGTACTTTAATTTACAAGAAAACTTTTGATGTTCAGAATACCTGCCCTTCACTGCAAAGCTTCTATGTAACCTGGCTGCCCAACAACCACCCCTGTGGCTCCCCCTTTCCCTGCCCCAGAGTAGTTCTTTCAGGGTTAGATGAGATGCTGCCTCCCACACTAAAAATTTCCACCAAATAAAACGTATTAATAGCTCTCAACTTTTAGGCTACATGTGTTTTTGTATTTTTTCGGTCAACAACTTCATGCTCAGAAAGTTCCAGTGATTTGAAATTTGAAAGCTCACATTCAGTAGCCATTTCAACACAACAACAACAAAATTTTTTTTTAAGTCATACTGTTCCAGCTGTGAGGAGACCTTTGTGAAAATAGGGCATCGTTTGACTGGTCCAGGGTGGGACCAATAAGAGGTTAGACCTGGAGACCTGTGTTCCAGAGGGTTCCAGAATCTTCTATTTGCTGCTCAGTGGCCGGGGATGATGATTTTCCTCCTGGAGGCCTCCGTGATCTGGGTCTCTCCTGGACCTGGTGTCTCTGTGACCTGGCAGGAGCTGTGGGCAGGGAGGTGTAGGCAGAGGCTTTCATGACCTAGAGAACGCAGCGCCCAGTTCCTGTGGGGGTGAGTGGCAGATCCTGGATGGTTGTACAGAAGGGGCTGCATCTCGCCCCAGGAAGCCAGCTCCTGTGAGCCTCTGGCTCAGGAAGGGCTGGAAGGTGGCGAGAAACCTGCCAGGAGGGGGTTGCCGCATCTGTGGTGGGCGTTCAGCGCATCCGCCGGAGGCGGAGCACGCATGCCACATGTTTTCTGTGCGCTCTAAGCCTGGGTCCGGGATTAGGGGCCAGAAGAAGCCGATGCAAGTATGAGCTTCTGGGGCGGCCACGTGGCCAGGGGCCAGTGCTCCGAGCCGTGTCCTCTCTCTTTCTCTCCAGCTTCTTGGCTTCGCTGCAAGGGGTGGTGTCAAACTAGGAGATTATGTGCTGGTCCCTTGACGGTGCGCCAGGTTTTTGAGTGAGCAGGTGTTGTTAGCTGCTGGAGCTAGTTGCTAAGGTTTGAACCCAAACCAGGAAAAGGGTGGGTGTGGAGGACGGCAGAATCAGGAGAGAGAGCACCTGTGAAGGGTGGGGGGTAGGAGGTGAGTCAGCCGGAAATGGCCGCCTCCTTCCTCGTTTGTCCACCCAGCTGGCGCTGGAACCCGGAGGCGAGGCAGCCCAGCAACGGTTCCTGGCTCTGCCAGCACCCCAGTGACCAGGCTGGCTCTAGGCTACTGGGCACTAAACATCTTCCATGAGCCCAGGAGAACACAGGCCTGCCAGACCTTTAGGTGTAAATGGAGCCTTCCCCAATCCCCTCCTTTTTTGCAGACTCCTACCAACATGCCGGAGAGGGCAATGGCACCCCACTCCAGTACTCTTGCCTGGCAAATCCCATGGATGGAGGAGCCTGGTGGGCTGCAGTCCATGGGGTCTCTAGGAGTCAGACACGACTGAGCGACTTAACTTTCACTTTTCACTTTCATGCATTGGAGAAGGAAATGGCAACCCACTCCAGTGTTCTTGCCTGGAGAATCCCAGGGACAGGGGAGCCTGGTGGGCTGCCGTCTCTGGGGTCGCACAGAGTTGGACACGACTGAAGCAACTTAGCAGCAGCAGCAGCACCAACATGACAGAGAAAGCCTGCAACCAAAGCTCGACCTACTCCCTTGCTTGGGCAGGTGCCTCTCCTGAGTCCTTTCTTTAGCTCCAGGTTCTGTGCAAGGAGATGGTGACCCCATGACCACAGGTTTCCTTCCTGACATCCTCTGACTCTCTGGGGAGTCATGCCATTCACCACAAGTCATTTAGCCTCATCCCCACTAGTGACGAAGTCTTACTGGACCACCAGTAGGGCTAAATGTATTGTCATTGCAAGGCTGCCAAGTGGATTAATTGATGATTTCAAAACACAAAAGGCTAGGTGGCAAGAGGAACCCACTCCCATTTCTATAGCCCTCTTTCCAAAAGATGGAACCCTGGAGCAACCAAGTTTGGGCTGCCAGGTGATTGAGGGCCCCTCCCACTTCCAGGAGAGGTGGCCTTAGCTCTGCAACCATGAATCTCTGGGCCTCTCTTTCTTTATCTGTAAAATAGAGGCTGGTAAAAGGTGAAAGGATGGATGGCCATAATCTCTTCCATCTTTGAACTGCACAGTTCTATCCTAGCAGCTGGTGTTGGTAAGAGCTCGAAGGAGAGTTTGCTGGGTGGTGTGGACAGCAGTTTGCCCTCCTTTCTAACCCTAAGGTTGATGCCTCGGAAGGCAGAGCAGATTGATCAAGACCGCAAGAAACGAGAAATCTCCTCTACCTTTGGATCAATGGAAAAATTCATCCTAATCTCCCTCAAAGAACTCATTTTTTCCTTTTCACATGTCTTTCAGTTATAGGAAAAATAATTTGGGCAACTGACAGTAAAGTTTTTGTTACTCCTATAGTAAAGAACATTTATTAAGATCCTGTTTGACTTGGAAATACAGATGGAATCAAATTATGGTTTTCTTTTATCAGAATGCTTTCCCCTTCTAGTGATTCTGAGCTGGATCCTGCTGGTAAAGTGTTGAAGTCACAGGAAGGCATGGGAGGGGTGGGGCTGGTACTGATGCTTTCAGGTTCCAAGACCCGAATAAGCGAACAATATTCGAGTTTTATAGCAGCTGCCCCAGATACCTGATTCAATCCACAGCAACAAAATTTAGTAATTCCTCCAAAGAAAAGGTGAATATATATATATATATATATATATATTATTTGCCTGATGCTCAGAGATACAAAATGAGCTTTTTTATTTCTTTTGATTGCTTTTGTAAGTCAAGGAATGTGTTTGAGATTTTCCACATAGTACGGCACTTCTGTAGTTTTTGATTTTCCTTTTTGAAATGGAATAATTGGTTTTGCTTAGAGTGGTGACTGGTACGGTAACGGAACTGGCTAGTAGACAAAACATGGTTTTCAGTATTAATAGTTTTAGTAGTAAACTGCTAACTAATCTATGGTACCTATTGTGCTATATCACTGGACTGTATCTTTGGCCTCTTAGCATCAAAGTCACCTGGGATTTTTAAAAATAAAGACCACAAGCCTATTCCAGACCTACTAACAGTTTTTTTTTGGTTGTTGTTTAATGGTTTGCATTTGCTTTTTATTTTTTTTTCTAAATAAAGGTTTTAGTACGTTTTAGTAAGTTTTTCCGGTGCGCTGTTGTGTGCTGAAGAAACAGACTTACATGCCATGCTGTCCCGTCATAGCCCTTATGCTGTTCCCTCTGGCTCTGTTCGATCTGGCTCACTTTCGCCTCTCTGGAGTGTAAGCTTCTGCAGGGCAACACACCACCAGCTTCTCTAGTGTGTAGGATGTACCGGTGCTAGTCACCCTGAGGTTTACATAAGAATCTGTAATTTGTAACCAGAAGGTCCGGCACACTTGGGGATTCTGCGGGGTAGCTGGTAGTCCTAGGAAGGAGGATGTGGTGAGGGAAGGTGGAGGGGGACAGGCTTGATGCTTCCAGATGCAAGCACATGTTTCCCTCCCTTCTTGGAAAGCCTCGGCTGTATGGGGTCCTTCCTCTCCCGGAAGTGTGGGTCCTGGGGTTCTGACACCAGAGAAGGGCCTTGTAGGATTGAGTTTGGGGAGTATGTGAGGCTGGAGGAAAGCGAAGGAAGAAATGATGAATCCAGGGCACTGCAGTCCTGTTGGTTGAAAATCTCAGAGTTCCGGGTGGGATCTGAAACTGGACCTGAATATAGAGAGCAAGGAGAGACCAAGAAAGAGGCAGATTGGTAGGCGGTGGGTTTGGTAAACTTTCCCAGAGGCTTAGCTCGCGCAGCTGCAAGAGAAGTGGATGCCAGCATCCGCCATCCGGCAGGGTCTCGAAAGCCCGCCTCCGCTTGCCCGCTGGCCCAGGGGTCAGCGCAGTTGTGTCCTCTCGGTGACCTCCTCCACCGCGTCCCTGGCCCTTGGCCTTGGCTCTGCCCAGGTGTTAAAGGCGAACTGGAGACCCCGAGGAGGTCCCGAGGAGAGGGCGGCAGGAGAAGGCGGAGGCGCGATGACCCTCGGCTCCCGGGAGAAGGGACCCAGGGCCTGCTGAACGCAGTCTTGAGTTAAGAGCAGCACGTGAAAGCCCCGCCTCGCAGCCCTTCCCGAGGNGACATGACTGAAGCGACTTAGCAGCAGCAGCATACATTATATTATGTCATAACGTTATTATATTATGTGACAATACTTACCATAATATGACTATGATAATCATATTGTGTGATTATATAATTAGTATATACTGCTGCTGCTAAGTTGCTTCAGTTGTGTCCAACTCTGTGCAACCCCACAGACGGCAGCCCACCAGGCTCCCCAATCCTGGGATTCTCCAGGCAAGAACACTGGAGTGGATTGCCATTTTCTTCTCCAGTTCATGAAAGTGAGAAGTGAAAGTGAAGTCGCTCAGTCGTGTCCAACTCTTAGCGACCCCATGGACTGTAGCCTGCTAGGTTCCTCCATCCATGGGATTTTCCAGGCAAGAGTACTGGAGTGGGATGCCATTGCCTTCTCCTATATTATACTATATACTATATAATACTATATATTATATGTTGTATAAGGTAATTAATCACACATACACAGATTTATATTATGTATGATGATATAAAATATATTATTTAATGTATAACTATAGATATTATTATAGTTATATACTGCANCCTGGGATTCTCCAGGCAAGAACACTGGAGTGGATTGCCATTTTCTTCTCCAGTTCATGAAAGTGAGAAGTGAAAGTGAAGTCGCTCAGTCGTGTCCAACTCTTAGCGACCCCATGGACTGTAGCCTGCTAGGTTCCTCCATCCATGGGATTTTCCAGGCAAGAGTACTGGAGTGGGATGCCATTGCCTTCTCCTATATTATACTATATACTATATAATACTATATATTATATGTTGTATAAGGTAATTAATCACACATACACAGATTTATATTATGTATGATGATATAAAATATATTATTTAATGTATAACTATAGATATTATTATAGTTATATACTGCACATTATAATTATATGATAGACAAATTGTCTTTCTCCAAAGCACTTAAAATTCTTTATGCTTTCCATGACTCTAAGAGATGGCCAGAGGGCAGAAACATTATTTACGCTGCTACTGCTGCTGCTAGGTCGCTTCAGTCGTGTCCGACTCTGCGACCCTGTAGGAAAATGTAGTTTAGAGATTCCAGGAGACTTGCTGGACGATTACAGCACATTATTGGTCGAGACAGGAACAAAAGCTAGTACAGTGTATGATCCATGGCTGTTTGAGGCCATAGGAACACCACCCTAGACTCCTGCCGTGGTGGCCTCCTTCAAGCTGGGCTTGCTCTTCTGTTTTCAGATTGATATCCTTGTTGGTGTTTCTCAAAGATGAGGCCTGGTTTCTGGGAGGTAAGAATGCCTGAAGGGAAGCTTGAAATTAACCAGGTATCAGACACTCCAAGTGTGGTACAGTCGTGCAGACGATGGCTGCTTTTGACATCTCTGTGCCTTCCCCGCTCCGTCTCAGTTCCTCTCTTCTCTTGGGAGCCCAAGGCCTGTCTTCAGGTTCCCGCACCTTCCCACCGTCCTCTCGTTTAATCTCCTACCCCTCTCCGGTGGCTATGGCAGTGGCCATCCAGGAGACAGCTTTCTTCTCAAAGGTCAGTTCTTGATCTGCATTAAGTCATTAAAATTAATACATATGCTGGACCACTCCAACCGCCTGGGAACTGTTTCTATTAAAATTAAAAGGTAGATTAGACCAAAACTCTAACGGCCTGGGCACTGATGTTTCTAAAATCAGTACCTGTGTTGCTGTACATTTATTCCCTGTTCTCCCTTCCCCATTCCATCCGGTTGAGGTTAAGGTCAGGGACAGGAAGGCAGCGATCACTAATTTTCTCCTAATATTTGTGCTCCCCTTCTTCTGTGGTAACAGAACTCTCAGTTTTTAGCTCAGCATCTAGCTGACTGGAATAAACACTACGTTTTGCAACTTCCTTCACAGTTGGGTATGACCTGTGACTAAACTGTATGTAGCCCAGTGGGTGCAAGTGGAAATATTGTGCAGCCCGTTTTGAGAACCGTTGTTCATCTTGCTGCTTGGAAGGGAGATGCTGTCATCTTGGATCATGAGATCAAGGCTCCACGTGGTAAGAGCCACAAGATAGAGGGAACCTAGGTTCCTGTCACAGTGGAGCAAACTTTGCAATTTGGGTTGTTTATTTGGATTCGTGGAAGCCAGTGTTACCTTTTTTTTTCATTTATTTCTTTGCTGATCGCTCCAAGCTAACTGCTAATGAATAGAGTGCAATCTAGAGTGCAGCCTGTATGGATTGCTTCTGACCCAAGCCAATTACCCAGGACCCTGGAAGAATAATCATTCACTATTTCCAGATGATGGTGCCTTCCAGGTTGATGCTGATGTGTAGAACTGGGAGGGGATATGGATGTGTAATTACATGGTTTATTCCCTGGTTGATCAGCAGGAGGAGCAACAAGTCAATAACCTCTGGAAGTCCAACTTCTCCCTTCCATACACANATGATGGTGCCTTCCAGGTTGATGCTGATGTGTAGAACTGGGAGGGGATATGGATGTGTAATTACATGGTTTATTCCCTGGTTGATCAGCAGGAGGAGCAACAAGTCAATAACCTCTGGAAGTCCAACTTCTCCCTTCCATACACAAATCAGTCTTTCTGTTCATTCTTTGCCCAAAGCAAAAACTCTGGCAGACTCCTCTCCTGAACAACTCCCTCTGTATCCAAGATGGAGCCAATTAGCCAGAGTCTAGACCTACATTACTGTTTTCTTCTTTGAAATATGTTTTATTTTTACCAGAGAACCATTGCCAAATGAAGGGAGATGGGCACCAGGGCCAATGGCAGTGGGCATGTGTGGATCGAACCGGGACCCCCTGCATTGGGAGCGCAGAGTCAGGGAGGTCCCTCCTCTGACTTTTGAAGTCATAGATGCAAAGCATTCTGCAGTTCTGCTTTTTACCTTTTCCTTTCTTCATCTCTTGCCTCTCACTACAAGGTCTGGCTGTTCTGCTCCGTTTCTTCTACCCTTACTAATTTAACCCGATTTATTTCTGCTAGGTACACTGATGCCCTTTTCTCTTCCTTCATAAAAGATCCCCTCCTGAATGGCGATGTGGACAGAGTCGGGGAGGGAGAGCATGGGATGAATGGATAAAGTAGCATCAACATATACACACTATCAAGTGTTAAGATGAATTGCTGGTGAGAAGTTGCTGTGTAGCAGAGGGAGCCCAGCCTAGTGCTCTGTGATGACCTGGAGGGATGGGATTCGGGAGGGGAGGGAGGCTCTGGAGGGAAGGGATCAGTTCAGTTCAGTTCAGTTGCTCAGTCGTGTCCGACTCTTTGCGACCCCATGAACTGCAGTATGCCAGGCCTCCCTGTCCATCACCAACTCCCAGAGCCTACTCAAACTCATGTCCATCTAGGCGGTGTGCCATCCAACAATCTCATCCTCTGTTGTCCCCTTCTCCTCCCACCTTCAATCTTTCCCAGCATCAGGGTCTTTTCAAATGAGTCAGCTCTTTGCATCAGGTGGCCAAAGTATTGGAGTGTCAGCTTTAGCATCAGTCCTTCCAATGAATATTTAGGACTGATTTCCTTTAGGATGGGCTAGTGGGATCTCCTCGCAGTCTAAGGGACTCTCAAGAGTCTTCTCCAACACCACAGTTCAAAAGCATCAATTCTTCAGCGCTCGGCTTTCTTTGTGTAAAATTACGGCTGATTTCCATTATTGTCTGGCAGAAACCAACACAACGTTTTAAAAATTCAATAAAAAGCATTTACTCTTGAAATAAAAAAGTCAGCTGGAGAAAACTCTCTCCAGTCTGCTGCTAGAAGCTGTGTGTAGTGTTATGTGAGCAAGGGAGTGCTGTTTCACTAGCTCTGTCAAACAGTGGAACCTAAGCAAGGGAAAGCCGATCCTATCATATTAACAGGTCTCCCCACACTGAAAGGAGAGGGGTTTTACGGGCTGTGAACACCAGGGATCAAGGATCAGGGTATCAACTTAGAATTCTGATTCTACAGTTAATGTGCAGTTAGGTCTCCATCTGTGCCTTTGAGGGCTATTCAGGAGATCAAACCAGTCAATCCTAAATATTCATTGGAGGAACTGATGCTGAAGATGAAGCTCCAGTACTTTGGCCACCTGATGCAAAGAGCTGACTCATTGGAAAAGACCCTGATGCTGGGAAATATTGAAGGCAGGAGGAGAAAGGGATGACAGAGGATAAGATGGTTGGATGGCATCACCGACTCACTGGACATGAGTTTGAGCAAGCTCTGGGAGACGGTGAAGGACAGGGAAGCCTGGCGTGCTGCAGTCCATGGGGTCACAAAGAGTTGGACACGACTGAGTGACTGAACAAAAACAGGAGTTTAATGAGTTCCAACCGTCTTGTTTGTAGGGTGCTATCTTGGAATGTGATTAAAACCCTAAACTTGAAAAAACAAAACAAAACCCGATCCCCTGCTAAACTTCCTCTCTGGCTTGGAGCCACCCAGTTCCCGCTGTGTCCCTCTCTCACCCACTGCTATTGGCTTTCCACGTAAGCCGTTTAAAGTGAGTTTTTGGATCCCAGTGAGCTTTCAGTGGTTTTGAAAGGCAATGAAAACAGCTCTGAAAAGATCCAGGCCCTTGCCTATGCCTGGAGTCTGCCCCAAACACTCTTATCTGNGAGGATGAGATGGCTGGATGGCATCACGGACTCGATGGATGTCAGTCTGAGTGAACTCCGGGAGATGGTGATGGACAGGGAGGCCTGGCGTGCTTTGACTCATGGGGTCGCAGAGAGTCGGACACGACTGAGTGACTGAACTGAATGAGTTCATATTTACAAACTGCTAGGAACTGTTTTTTGTTTTCTTTTTAATTTAGTGCCTCATGAACATTTGCCCATGTCATTAAACCTTCTCCTGCTGAATGACTGGAGGTGGCTGTAGAATAGCCCTTCGCCATGGGTTTTGGTATGGTCTGGCCACCGGGTTCAGGAAGCCCTGATGATCCAGGTTGGTTAGCACTTCCCTGCCCTTCTGTGCTCTATAGGAGTGTGTGTTCTGGTGAGGNAGGTGGCTGTAGAATAGCCCTTCGCCATGGGTTTTGGTATGGTCTGGCCACCGGGTTCAGGAAGCCCTGCTGATCCAGGTTGGTTAGCACTTCCCTGCCCTTCTGTGCTCTAGAGGAGTGTGTGTTCTGGTGAGGACATCCCATGGAGGGTTGCTTGCTGGCATCCTCTGGGTCCACTGTCCCACTCCGTGTGCTATCCTCTGGGGCTCAACAGAATCCGCAGCAGCAGCCTCTCATCACTGAGGACTTCAGCAACCTAGAACTGCCCCTTGGAGGGTGGGAAGAGGCAAGGATGTCTTCTGTCGTGGCCATCCTGCATACTGAGTGGGACTATAAAGAAAGCTGAGCATCAAAGAATGGATGCTTCTGAACTGTGGTGTTGGAGAAGACTCTTGAGAGTCCCTTCGACTGCAAGGAGATCTAACCAGTCCATCCTAAAGGAGATCAGTCCTGGGTGTTCATTGGAAGGACTGATACTGAAGCTGAAGCCCTAATACTTTGGCCACCTGATGTGAAGAACTGACTCACTGGAAAAGGCCCTGATGCTGGGAAAAACTGAAGGCAGGAGGAAAAAGGGGATGAGAGAGAGGATGAGACGGTTGCATGGCATCACCAACTTGATGGACATACGTGTGAGCAAGCTCCGGGAGTTGGTGATGGACAGGACTGGCATGCTGCAGTCCACGGGGTCGCAAAGAGTCGGACACGATTTAGCGACTGAACTGACTGACTGATCCTGCATATTGAGGGAGGCAGCCTGGCTACCACATGCTCTGGTGCCAGACTGACTGGCCTTGACTCCCTATCCCACTCTGCACCAGTTGTAGGACCTTCAGTAAAGTGCCTCACCTCTCTGGGTGAGAGAATATAATAATCATAATGCATGCTCTATAGAGTTGTGAGAACTAAATAAGAAACTCAGGCAGAGTTTAGCACAGTATCTGGCAAATAGTAAGAGCTCAGCAGATGTTAGCCACTCTTATTGTCACCTCGGTGTTCCTCGGTAAAGGTCGGGGATATGTGACAGAAGAACAAGATGGGACAAGATACAGAGATGACTCACAAGAAGAAAGAATCCAGGAAGGATCCTGGAAAGGTGGGGGGAGGGGCTGTGTGATGGTTAATTTTATATGTCAAGTCGTTCGGGTTGTAGTACCCAGATATTTGATCAAACACCAGTCTAAATGTCACTGTGAAGACTTTTTTTTTTTTCAAAGATGTGATCCACATTTAAATCAGTAGACTTTGAGTAAAGGAAAACTGTTTTACTCTACCCTCTATAGTGTGGATGGGCTTCATCCAATCAACTGAAGGCTTACGTTAAGAGAGGACTGACCTCTCTCCAGGAAGAAGGATTTCTATAATACCTCCAGACTTCTTTTGGACTTGAATCGTAACATCAACTCTTCTCAGCATCTCCAGGCTGCCAGTCTGCTCTTTAGATTTTGGACTTACCAGCCCCCATAATCATGTGAGCCAATTCCTAAAAATCTCTCCCTCAAAGAGAACTATATATATATATATATATAAAATATTGAACATCTCAGGTTTAAACTGTGAGGTCTACTTATATGCAGATATTTCTTCAATAGTAAACACTATAAGACTGAGGTTGGTTGAATTTGTAGATGCAGAGCCATGAATACAAAGGAAATTCATGTATGGAAGGCTGAGTGTAAGTTATCCATGGATATTTGACTGTGCAGAGGCTCGGTGCCCCTAACCCCTGCCTTTATTCAAGGCATGTGTGTGTGTCTGTGTGTGTGTGTCTGTGTGTATGTGTGTGTGTGTATCTCCTATTGATTTTTTCTCTGGAGAGCAATAACTAATACAGGCTGTCATCTAAAATGGGAAAATAGAGAAAGGTAAATGGACACAAATGTTCAGATAAAGTCAGTGGAAGAGGAAAGCGGGCAGTTGGGGGTATTGGGTATATTCAGAGCAGAAGCCATTCCATGTTTGTCTCTGTAGCTTAACACAGTACCTGGTGTTTAAGTACCAACGAAAGAAAGGAGAAGAAGGGGTGGAAGGAGGGAGAGGAAGAGGAAGGTAGCAAAAACAAAGGAGCGGGAGTGGGGCAGACAGGAAGGAGGGGGAGAAGGAGAAAAGGAAGCCCCAAGGGAGGCTTGAGGCAAGACTCTTCTAGGTGACCTTTTCTTGTTAATTCTTGACCTAATGCCTGAAGTAGTCCTCTTCTGTTTACTTAAAATCAAGCAACAAGCCCAAATCTCTTACCATTTTCCCCCAATCTTTTTGCTTCATCAGACACCTCTCTCATCTACATCACTTGGAGGTCTGGCCAACAATATCTTCTTTTTAAATTAAAGTATTTAGTCTGAAATCTGTCTTGGCAGAGCCGTAACGCTCTGCTTTGATTATGGATCGGTTGGAGAGATGGGACCAGGAAGATGAATGCTCAGATTGCTGGCTAATTACGTCCTGACCACTAGAATTCCCCCTTGTGGTTTCAGTTGGAATATAGGCATGCTTTCCTGGCATGCGCTGGAGTCACCCACAAAGTAGTCGCATTCCTGCCCAGGGCACAGGGGCTATGTCCCCTGGAAAACATTCCACCCGGCACAATACCTGGAGGGTACTCTGGAATGAGAGTAGAATCCAAAAGGTGATAGGTTATCATTTCATTATGTTCATTTCATGGCTCCTTAGGGTTCAGTTAAGAGTGGGTTTTCTCTTTTGTGATAATATTGCAAGGATCTGGGGAGACTCTGATGCTCAGAGATCCTTCCCACCATAGAGTCGGAGAGACTTTTAAGTAAGATTTGACTTGCATCAAGATAACAACCTACCCCTGAAAAAAGAGCATTTTAAGGTGGAATCAGGCACGTCTTCCTGACTTCCTGGGACTTCCCAGGTGGCACAAGTGGTAAAGAACCCACCTGCCGATGCTGGAGATGTAAGAGACGTGGGTTCAGTCCTGGGTTGGGAAGATCCCCTGGAGGAGGGCAGGGCACCCCACTCCAGTATTCTTGCCTGGAGAATCCCATGGACAGAGGAGCCTGGCGGGCTGCAGTTGGACACGACTGAAGCGACATAGCACAGCACACAGCACACAGGCGTGTCTTGGTGGGAAGTTTTCATAATAGAAGGAAAGAAGAGAAGAAAGACACTGAAACCCAAGACAGGAGAAAACACACCTGAAAATAAACTTTACTTTTTTATTTTTCTTAGTTGGCCTAGAGTCATGTGCACTCACTCATTCATGAAATTCATTTAAGACTTCATTGAGTGTCTATCACAGGCAAGGCACTCAGGTATATAACACAAAGGATACAAAATGGTAAAAGGAACTTTAAACCCTTTTTTTATAGTGACACATAAAGTTCTGGAGAGTTCTTAAAATTACTTCCAAGCAAGTCAGCACTGGGAAGTAAGTGACGTCAGTGTTTATTTTCCTCTCACTGTCTTTTCAGTCCCTATTCCCTGGGCGCCCTACATACACACACACATCTCTTTGGGAGTTGTACTGAATGCCTGCCTGGAGCCTCCACTGATTTGTTAATTTCCACTCTGTGGCTCAGACTGTAAAGAATCTGCCTGCAATGCAGGAGACCCAGGTTTGATTCCTGGGTCAGGAAGATCCCTTGGGGAAGGAAATAGCAAACCACTCCAGTATTCTTGCCTGGAGAATTCCATGGACAGAAGAGCCTGGCAGGCTACAGTCCACAGGGTCCCAAAGAGTCAGACACAACTGAGCAACTACCACTTTCACTCTCACTCTAATTCAAACTTATCTGACCTCAGTCCTGCTCCTTCTCACATGGAAAATAACCACAGCAAACATTTCCTTTTAAGGAGTTTAGTTGACTATGTGTTTGGCTCTCCAACATCCAGTTTCCTGAGATGTGGACAGAATGGTGAACGATAGGCTGTGAATGTGACTGAGAGCAGAGGCCTCCAGGAGATGCAATATTCCTCAGACTAGGTTCTCTGGAACATGAGTTTGGGGAGATAGTTACAAGCACTCAATAAAGAATTTATTTCTCAACTNCAGGCTCCTCTGTCCATGGGATTTTCCAGACAAGAATACTGGAGTGGGTTGCCATGCCCTCCTCCAGGGATCTTCCCAACCCAGGGAAGATGCCCGTGTCTGTTATGTCTCCTCCACTGGCAGGTGGGTTTTTTACCACTAGTACCACCGGGCAGCCCCTTATGACCACTCCAGGGGCTTAAATCAGACCTGTAGGGAGAGAACAAAACCCTAACCCTGCCTGAAATTTTTACGTTGTCCCAAATCCTGACTTGATGTTACTGATGCTCTCCCAAAGGCCCTTTTAATGCTGCCTTTTAGACCGTCACCTTGTTTTGGCTACTGCTTCCTTGCTTTTGAAAACATCTGGATCTCTCAAGAAATTGCTGGGACCACAGGGTCTCCTCCTGAGCAGGGAGCAGAACGATCATTCCTGATGGCCGTGCAGTTCATATGATGTGATTTTACTGATAAGCTCTTTTGTTTTTATTAATTCTTTAATTTTATTGTGTATTTATCGTGTTTTCTTTCCAATTAGGAAAGGGTTCTTGACCTTTAGAAATATAAGCCTTGAAATGGTCTTTTGGCCTCAAGCTGTAAGCTGAGAGTTAACCACTTAGTCTTGACTGGGGAAGGGTACTGTAGATTAAAAAATTTTATCCTTAACTAAATACCTGTTACTAAGCAGTTAAAGTACACTTAAAAAATGAAAAACAAAAGACTTTCAATCATTTAACACAACTGTTCTCATTACTTTATATTCCATATTCATAAAATATACACATTTTATAATTATACTGTAATGCAATTTATAACCTGCTCTTTTTATTTCACATCAAACCACATACAAGAGGTTTTAAAGTCATTATTTTAAGTGGATGAGTAATATAATAGTGTAAAACCATTGCAGATAAAGTTGTGGTCCACATTCCTGTCTATATAATTTAAAAAATTCTGTTTTATTATTTCTTGGAATCAGGATCAAACGGTGTTATATTTCATGATACTAAAACATATTGTCATGTTGCTTTCCCAATATATAATGATGCCAGCAAAATATGAGTTTGTTAGTTTTTCTACAATTTTGACAGTACTGGATATCACGATGAAAACATTTTCTGGCATTAGCTTACTAGACACAGAATGCTCACTGCTCAGGGTTTAAGCTTAGTAACTGCATCTAATGGCTAGTGAATTAAATGGCCCAAGGTACGCTGGTGGCTCTGATGCTAAAGAATCTGTCTGCTATGCAGGAGACCCGGCTTCAATCGGTGGCTTGGAAAGACACCCTGGGGAAGGAAATGGCAACTCACTCCAGTATTCTTGCTTGGGAAATCTCATGGACAGAGAAGCCTGGAGGACTACAGTCCATGAGGTTGCAAAGAATTGGACATGACTGAGTGACTAACACTTTTACTTTCACTCTTAAGAGAACCCGAGGTACTCTTTTATTCACTCTGAATAATCTGTCAGAAGAGCAGACAGCTCTTCTTTGTGTGGCCTAGATTGGAAATGGTAATGCAATAAGAAATTAAGATGCTCTGAGAGAATATCCATTGTGCATCCTCATATTGTGTTATTCATCTTGTCAGGCTGTGGGGGAGTTAAGGCCTCTGACTGAACACTAGAGAGCGCCCGTGGCTACAGAATAGCTCTGCTCTGCCTTCCCATTCAAGCTTCCTCGGCATTGTCTGGCTGTAGCACCAAGGCAGGTGGCCTAATAAATGCTGCTTCATTTACTCCCTGACGTGACAGTCTCAGATGATCAGAAATGCAAAGGGATGTTTACCCCTTGGAGACTTGTGTCTTTTCTGGCAATGCACTGTTTGGGTGCTTTCAAGAACAAAGATACTGAGAGTTTGCTGTGGAGCATACGAAGATGCTGCAACAAAACCTCTGTGGAGGGATCTGGGCTGCAGACACAAAGAGAGAGGGTGGCTCAAGTGCTTGGAAACTGAACCCAGACAGTGGCCCTTGGAGATCTTAATTGTTCCTTTGGGTTGAGTTGGGGATGGGACCGGGAGGGGACCAGAGGAAGGTGGAGAGGCGTGGAAGGAAGAGACCCATGGGCTCCTGGGAGGGGATGGAGAATGAGGGAAAGAGAAGTAGCCTCGAGCCCCTGGAGCCTGGCTCGATCATCCTGCAGGAAACGAGGAAACAGCGGGCCGTGATTGTTTTGCTCCCATCGAAATAAATTAGCACAATAGTTGCCCCTGAGTCTGGGTAGCCTCTTTCTCTGAGGGGCTCAGAGGACTCAGTCTCATTAGCCCCGAGGGCAGCTGAGAGAGGATGAGTCCCCAGTGCCACCTAGGTTCCTGAGCTGGAAATCCAGTCCCCCAAAGGGGAGGGCAGTGAGGCCAGACAGAAGTGGGGCCACGTTTCTGTCTTACATGGTAGCTGACCATGATCGTGTGGGGTCTTCCTGGGGCTGCTGTCTCTAGGCTAGGGGAGAAGCTCAAAGAATCACCTTCCTGCAAACTCACACCTCCAGAGCCTTCCTCTTTCAGCGTTCTGCCTCAGTTTCTCTTGGTTCTGTCTTCAGACAAACTCAGGTTTCTTTTGCATTGAAAACAAAACCCTTCAAAAATCACTCTTCCCCCTCAACCTGCCATACCTTGGAGCAAACTTGTCTTTATCTTTCTTTCCAACATCTAGAAAGGTGGATTTGTATAACAGAGATTTGAAACAACAATCCTAGCTGTTGACATACATTTTGATTTAGGCAAAAGGTGAACTATTGCTCAAAGTATTAAAAACAATGTTTGAAAACTATTTAGTTACACAGGAAAATTCTCCAGATAGAATTTAAATGAAGCAATCAGGAATAAACGTGCGTTAAGGTATGATTCCAAAAAAAACAATACAAACCTCCCTAAAATATACATTAAAAAATGTCTGGAGGGAACTATCTGAGGATATTCTTAGTGTTTCTCTCTTGGGTACAAGTAGGGAAATTAAAATTTTCTTCCTTAAACGTTCTCAAAAGTTTAAAAATTGGTATTAATTTTAAAATTATAAGAGGCCTTATTATCATCTGTCTTTTTTTTTTTTTGCACTTCATTTAACTGCCTCTTTTACCAACCCTTGCCTCTCACCTTTCATCTCCCAATCTCTCCTGAAGTTGTTTTTTTCTGGGTTACAAAGATCAGAGATCATCTGCTTTTTAAAATTAATTAATTAAAACTTTTTTCCTGCACTGGGCCTCTGTTGTGGTTCCTGGGCTTCTATAGTTGCAGCTCATGGATTTAGTTGCCTTGAGGCATAATGGATCTAGTTCCTTGACCAGAGATTGAACCCAAGACCCCTGCATTGGAAGGTGGATTCTTTTTTTTTTTAATTAGTTTTTTTTTTTAATTGAAGAATAATTGCTTTACAGAATTTTGTTTTCTGTCAAACCTCAACATGAATCAGCCATAGGTATACATATATCCCCTTCTTCTTGAACCTCCCTCCCATCTCCCTCCCCATCTCACCCCTCTAAGGTTGATACAGAGCCCCTGTTTGAGTTTCCTGAGTCAAACAGCAAATCCCTGTTGGCTACCTATTTTAATTATGGTAATGTAAGTTTCCGAGTTACTCTCTCCATACATCTCACCCTCCCCTCCCCTCTCCCCATGTCCATTAGTCTGTTGTCTATCTCTGTTTCTCCACTGCTGCCCTGCAAATCAGTTCTTTGGTCCCATCTTTCTAGATTCTGTATATATGCATTAGTATATGATATTTAACTTTCTCTTTCTGACTTACTTCACTCTGTGTAATAGGCTCTAAATTTATCCACCTCATTAGAACTGACTCAAATGCATTCTTTTTTATGGCCGAGTAATATTCCATTGTGTATATGTACCACAACTTCTTTATCCATTCATCTGTTGATGGGCATCTAGGTTGTTTTCATGTAGCTATTGTAAATAGTGCTGCAATGAACAATAGGATACATGTGTCTTTTTCAGTTTTGGTTTCCTCAGGGTATATGCCTAGGAGTGGGATTGCTTCATGTGGTTGTTTTATTCCTAGATTTTTAAGGAATCTCTTCCATAGTGGCTGTATCAATTTATATTCCCACCAACAGTGCAAGAGGGTGGAAGGTGGGTGCTTAACCACTGGACTATCAGGGTGGTGCTTCACCTGCTTATTTAATTTAGTGTTTTTTCCATCAACTTCAGCCTGCTCCAATGGAGGTATTTCTACCTTCTCACTGTCTTCTTGACATTTCTACCTGGGTGGTTCCCGGATCTCAATCTCAAAGTGTCCAAAACGGAATAAATATTCTTTATTTATAGGCCTCAGTCCCTCCCCACCCTCTTCCCTCAAGCAACATCAAGTAACATGTTTAAGTTATTTGATCCCATAGACTTGGACTTGAAATAGTGCTGACTCCTTCCTCTTCCTGGTTCCTTTCCCCTATCCGGAGGCTGAGTCCTCTGAATTCTGCTTCCATAGTATCTCTTTCCTCAAATCCTCTTTTTTTTGGAGTTCTNCCATGCTGCTCTTTTCTATGAAGGTGCTAATGAGCAGTTAATGGCTTGAGGATGGACTTGCCGGCAAAGAAGATAGAATAAAGGCAGGAAGCCAACACAGCAGAGAATTTCAAAACCTGTTCAATAGCAAATTAACCATGTACTCTGTCGACCCTCAGATTAAACACATTAGAGGAGAACCGCCCTGTCTCTGGCTCCCATGAGATGCCCACCTCGCCCTACCCCATTTCCTCTCTGCGGTTTTTGCAATAGCTGTTGGCAGTGTCCTTAAACACCTCCAGAGAAGACAGCCTGGTGTTCTTTAGTAGTTGGTGATAAGGGCAAAGAGACTTCTGGTAGTCTTAGGGATGTATTTCTTCATCTGAAAGGGTTTGGTTCACGGTTAGAGCCTATACTTGAGAAATTGAGAGTCAGGTAGAAGATCACCTGGGCTAACTCTAGACTTTGGTTTAACATTTGTGGACCCCCAAACCATATGCATTACTTGCACCAATTTGAGATGAGCGTGTGAGGTTCATTCACCTTGTGACTGAGAAGGAGGGTCAGGGCTTGGGAGCAACAAAAGTAGCAGAGTGTGTGTTCATATTCTTGACCTTTGCAGAGTGCCTTGATCTTTCCTCCCTCAATTCCCCAGAGTTCCCCTATTTTCATGCCCTCCCTCCCTCCAGACTCATTATTGCAGTTATTTTTGCTATGAGAGCACACACTCTTCTCCCCGGCAGGGCTTGGAGCTGGGGATCCACGCAGTGATCTGACGGAGCGGCTTCTGTCCTGCGTGGATGTGACTCACACCCAGAGTTTCTATTCTTGGCGCCTGCCGGTCAGCCTGTCCATTACTTGTGATTTGTCCTTCCTCCCGAAGCCTATTAGCTCATCTGTCTCTGCCAGGCTGACTCTGGGTTTTCTTCCTTCGTTTGAGCCCCTGGGACTCGTCTGCAGCCTCACCTTCTCATGGGCTCAGTGTCCAGCTGCCACGTGCAGCTGCCATTCACATGCCATTTCCACTCTCCCAGATCCCTGATAAAAATGTCAAGTGAGTCAGAACCTGACATGGCCATCTGTGGGGTATTGACATTTGTCATTACCACCAGTGTATGGCCTTTGGAGGCAGAAATCAGGCCCTACACTCCTAGCAGTCCAAACTACACCCATTTGAACTTAACTTTCAGCACATGCAGTGATAAACTCTCCCATTAACAGTAATCAACAGCTGCCATCCACAGGGGTGACTTAGGTAGCACTCAAGGAGTTGACTTGGGTGGGGGTAGGGGACCGTGGGGGTGAGGAGATCTGAGCCCATGTCGCCAGAACTGCAGTCCAGTGGACTCTGTTCTCTGAGTTCTTGAAGTCTTCAAGCACATACCAGTGGCATCTTGTCACCGGCTCGGGTGGAGAAGGCAGTGCTCATCCACGGCTCTGCTGTGTCATTTGGAATACAGATTCTTTCTGATTCAAGTTACTGGGTGCCCTGGCCACAATGATAAAATGGACAATTCAGCATACACACAATCCAGAGATTTCTACAATGCTCGTTATCTTATTTCCCTGGCTGAATTATTAAATGTTAATTAGTATTATCTTCCAATTTTGTGGTTTGACTTCTCTTTTCTGGACGTTATCCTGGTTACTTACAATTTTAATTTTTGTATCTTATTAATTCATTAATTATTCTTCATTTATTGGCTTGATTTTCTTGAGAAGAAATTTTTTTTCTTTGAAAATGGAACTTATTGTGTGTGTGTGTAACTCTGGACTATAGACATGGGTAGAACACAGTCTTATAGGTTTTCACGTATTTTATGTCTTGAGTGTGGTTATTCTTTTTTTCTGTAGAGGCTTGAGTGATCCTTCAAAAGCCCAGGCTGCAGTTGCTCTTTCTCAAGAGAATTGAAATTTCACTTTGAACTTTCCTAGTTTGATTTTTGCACTTTTAACAGCCTCTATGATGGACTGTGATTCGTCTGCCATTTTTGACCAGAGAAGGAATGAGACATAGATGTAAGTGACATAAACGCAAGGGACAAAATGATAATTGGCATCATGCTAGTACCAGTGGCTGAGATCGTGATCCAATCTCTGCTGCAGAGGACACGGACAAACCAGTGTTGTCACAGAGCATGCTCTGGGGAAGAAACCAGACAAGTTCTGTAATCAAGGGTCTGTGTATTTGAAGCCTTAGAACTTGGAACGCCTGGGTTGGAAATCTGGAAACAGGAAAAGAGAGTTTTAGAATTAGCAGTTGTACATATCATTTCTCAAAACATTTTCCTGGCAAAGACAGTCACAGAGGCAAAAGGGTGAAAAATCAGCCTTTGTGAACCTTGAACCATTTATTTAGCTGTGATGGATGGTGCCAGGCACTGAATCACATGCTGAACTTACATTAATAATAGTAATTATGATTATCTCAATAATTATGGAGAATAATATTTCTCAAGAATCCTTCCATCAACTAAGGCAGCTCAGAGAGAGGAAGTTAAAAAAGCTTTTCAAGGTCACACATCTTGTAAGGGGAAGGGATAGAATGCCATCTTATCTGATCTCCAAGTCTGAGCCCCAAACTATTGTTCTAAATGTTAAAGTTGCAGACAGGGATCAATGGTGCCTGCCCTTAAGGGTGTTATCATAGAATGGGAAGGAGGTGGGATTCATGAAAGCAAACTAGAAAAGTAGTGTGACGGTTGCCATGGTAGAAACACGCACAGGAGTCAAGGTAGCAAGGGGCTGGGTCTTGAAAGATGAGTTGGCCAGAAACTTCTTTAACCAATTTTCTACATTTTTCTTCGGCTTCTGAGTTACCAGCAATCCTGGATTCAATCTGTATTCCCATATTCACTGCAGTATTATTCATACTAGCCTTCAAGATATGGAAACAGCCTTAGTGTTTGCCTAAAATGGACAGATGAATGGATAAAGAAGATATGATAGAAATAAACTTAATCTTATTCAGTCACAAAAAATGGAATTCTGTCATGTGCAGCAACATGGGTAAACCTGGAGGGCATCATGCTAAGTGAAATAAGCCAGAGAAAGGCAAATACTGCATGATATCACTTCTATGAGAAATCTGGGGGAAAAAAAGTCAAAACTCACAGAAATAATATAATGGTGTTGCCAATGTGGGAGAAATAGGGAGAGAGTGGTGAAAGGGTACAAACTTTGATTTATAAGATGAATAAGGTCTGTGCAACTTATGTATTACATGATGATTATAGTTGATCATACTATATTGTATAATTGAAATTTGTTGAGAGATTAGAACTTGGGTTCTCACCAAAAAAAAAAGGTGAATTTGTGAGGTGATGTGTTGATTAATTTTATAGGGGGAACCTTTCATAATTTCTCTATATATTGAGTTATTATGTTGTACACTTAAAATATATTAGTTATTTGTCAATAATTTTAATATAGGTGCAAAAAGTTAATATTGTTGGGAAAAAAGAACCTCAGAATGAATTGGGACTCATTATGTTGGAACACCGAGTAGAAAAATGGTTTCAGGCAATGGATTGTCTGAAACATAAGGGAGATATTATGGTGGCGAATGGATAAGGCAATGGCTCCCCACTCCAGTACTCTAGCCTGGAAAATCCCATGGATGGAGGGCTGGAGCCCTGGTGGGCTGCAGTCCATAGGGTTGCACAGATCGGACACAACTGAGCAACTTCACTTTCACTTTTCCCTTTCATGCATTGGAGAAGGACATGGCACCCCACTCCAGTGTTCTTGCCTGGAGAATCCCAGGGTCGGGGGAGCCTGGTGGGCTGCCGTCTATGGGGTCGCACAGAGCCGGACACGACTGAAGCAACTTAGCAGCAGCAGCAGCATGGTGGCGAAAGAATACTTCTCCAAAATGTTGGAGCAGGTTTTGCATGTTGGCTTGTATACTAGACTATGTGAGCTCTTTATTACAAACTCCAAAGTGTATAGTGACCCCAACACGGTAGAAGTTCATTTCTGCCTCTCTGTGATCCTAAAGGGGTGTTTTTGGTCAGCAGGGTTTTCCTCCAGGCAGTAAGGAGGAGGCAGGGGCTCCTCCATCAGAGCTCAACTAGCTCTAACGTGTAGCTCCCAAGGTCTCCGTGCCGAGCTTCGTCAAGTCAGCAGAAGGGAAAGAGAGGGGAGGAGAAGGGACTCTAGCTTTAATGACCTCAGCACCTGCCAGGCCTGCTGATGCCTTACATTCCTGGAGGTTGGACACTCAGCCGCACGCCCCGCGAAGGAGCCGCAAGTGTAGTTGTGGCTGAAGAGGCTGCAGTGTGTTGGAATAACAAGCGGAGACTCTCACTCGAAGGCTTTTCCTGAGCCTTGCGTTTCCATCCTTTGGTTTGGCGGTCCAGCTAGTCTTGTTCCGGGGCACCGTTTCCCATCTTCCTGTAGCGTCTTCGGTACGTGGGCTTGAGGCTCTCGGGCGCCACGTTCCCTTCTGCTCCTCAGCCCCTCAACCCAACCCTTCCCCCAGTGTCCTCAGAGGGACTGGGTAAGAGAAGACCCACTGTGTGACCCAGCCAGGTGGTTTTTTTCTGGCGGTAGGATGTCAACCAACCACAGGAGAGCAGAGCAGTAACGCTAAGGTGAGCGACCCGGCATAAGCATCGGCTGAGGACATGCTGACTCTGAGTGTTATTAAAAACACTTTCAGTGAGTCTTGACTGATGTTGAAAATGGTCTTAGGTTCTGGAAAAAAGTTATTTTTGCATTTACGGGGTGCCCCCCCTTTTTTTTTTTAGAGAAGTAATATATGGCTAACAGTTTAATGCTGCTCCCTGCAGTGTTAATTTGTTATAATACTATTTCCCTCTGAAACATTTTTCTAAAATAGACGTGTGTGTTTATGTAAAACAGTTACAGAAAACAGTATATCATATACATTATCTATATTAAAAAATTCCATTTTCTGAGTGTTATTGAACCATGGAAGTAACAATATATGCTTTAAAAGAAACAAAAAAAACCCCACTAGAACTTTGAATCCACCTTTCATAAAATTACAAGTAATTATGGGTACCAATTCTAATTTATGGAAGACTTGATAAGATACGTTTTGTTGAGAGAAGTCCTCTGAAAATTTCAGCGCAGGTTGCTCTACTGTGTGGCTCAGCGAAGTAAACTAGAGAAGGTTGTAACCACAGGGTAAAGGGAACAAAGACCCCCGTTAGTTACTAACCTGGGGGGCAAAGATCCTGTTTGAACTTAAAACTTTCTGTGCTTTGTTTCTTGTCATCATTTTATACTTCCTTTTTTCATACTGTGGACATACAAGGAGAAGAAACAGTTCAGTTCGGTTCAGTTCAGTTCAGTCGCTCAGTCGTGTCCGACTCTTTGAGACCCCATGAATCGCAGCACACCAGGCCTCCCTGTCCATCACCAACTCCCGGAGTTCCCTCAGACTCGTGTCCATCGAGTCCATGATGCCATCCAGCCATCTCATCCTCAGTTGTCCCCTTCTCCTNAATTAAGGGAGGAGGTTGGGACCTGGCCAGACCGCACAATTCTTTTCTCAAAGTCAGGAGACCTCCCTGACCAAATATACACAGAAAAAAACTCCTTGGAAGTCAAAGGGGAATTATATCAAGGATATTCCCCACCCATATGCCTTTTCAGTAAAATCCATCTTGGCTAAGAGAAGCAACCTCACACATGGGAGGATCCTGGATATATCAAATATGGACTGTGAACCAGGCAAACTGAAATAATTAGCCAAAGGAAACCCAGAAGAAATGCTCCATAAAAGAGATCCAAACTGCAATGAGGAAGCAATTCTGTAACTCTCTCTCCCTGAGTCTGCCCCTGTGTTTATCGACATGTACTACACTCTTTTTCCTTTTAATAAATAAAAAGAAAAAAAGCACACAAGATAAAAAAATAAAAAGCACATTTACTTGCTTTATTGCTCTCTGTCTTTGTGGAAATTCTTTTCTGCAAAGCTGAAGGGCCTGGGCCCTGGTCACTGACCACTGATGGAGCAGCTAGGATCTGGTGTTTTCACCACGGCCACCCAACCCCAATCTCTGTCTGGGAACCCAAGCCCCACTCCTAGTTGTTGCAGGAAGAAGCCATCTGAGATCAATTTCATTTGGTTTCTTTCCATATTCTGACCCTGTTCTTAAAGTTTTCTCTGCTGACCCTTTGGACTACTTAAAATCTATGTATTGTTTACTTTCTATGTAAGTAGACCAAAGTTAATTTTGCTTATTACTGATTCTCATCAATAAACATATGATGTGGAATATACTCTGAAGAATCAGCAGCATATCATTGGTGCTATTAATGGTTGTTATCCCATTGTTTTTATTTTTTATTGAAAAACAGATACAGCAAATAGGTCTGCTAATGACACTATAGTCAGCTAAGATAACACTAGTGAAAATGAAAACTAGCAACTTAAACAAAAACAAAAAATAGGCAATATATAGTTTTTATTTTTAACTCATGTATAATCTAAAATAGGTACTTTTGATCTATCAGTCAGTTCAGTTCAGTCACTCAGTCCTGTCTGACTCTTTANCTGGTTCCTCTGCCTTTTCTAAAACCAGATTGAACATCAGGGAGTTCATTACTGTAATAATTGCAGATGTAGTATGCAAGTTGCTGATGTCTTTGTTTCCCAGTCTGATTATGTTTCTCTCTAAGGAGAAAGAAGCAATGCTGAAGAATTCTTACTCCCTGCTGTTTGCCAGGTACTGAGCCAGGTGCTTGAGACGTATTTTGTTATTTAATCCTAATAGCCATATGTGATCTTGACGTCCTCTTCTGTAAAAAGAGAATGACAGTTATCATCTCAAAGCATTTTGGAGAGTAAACAAGATAATTTATGTACTTATTATAGTGCCTCACAGATAGTAAGCACTTGATGAGTATTAGTTGCTTTTATCTCTGTTTCCCTCTTCTTTCATCTTCTCTTCGGACAGATAGGGATAAGGACAGAAAACTAGGACATTCCATTAAAGAGTTCATCCCTTGGTGCCACAGAACCATCAGCTCCAACTCTTATTTTCACACCACGTGACTGTTGTTTATTTCTGTGTTACACATTATCCCAACTTAGCAGAGGACCCAGGTGACCAAGGCTCGAGTTCCTGACCCACAGAAAAATAGATGTGTGTTGTTTCAAGCTGCTGAGTTTATTGAATTTCACAAAATTGTTCACTGCTGTACCCCCAGTACCTATAATAGAGAGGGTTTTTTTTTGTTGAGGGGCTTTGACTATTGATTCTTTCTCCTTACTTGTTATGGGTTTGTTTAGACTTTGTTTCTTCATGATTCAGTCTTGGCAGACTGTTTCTACACGGATTCCTGTACAGTACAGGAATAATGAATATGCCCATTTCCTCTAGATTGTCCAGGTTATTGGTGTGTAATCGCTCATAGTGGTCCCTCCTGACTCTTTGTATTTCTTCAATATCTGTTACAGTTCCTCCTCTTACATTTGTATTTCATTTTTTCTTGCTTAGTTCTGCTCAAGGTTTGTCAATTTGTTTATTTTTCAAAGAACGAACTCTTAGTTTTATTTTTCTTATTTATTTCTGTTCTGATCTTTATTATGTAATTTGTTATGCTCCCTTTGGGCTTAGTCTATTCTTTTTCTGGTTCCTTGAGATGCATGTTAGGCTGTTTATATAGATCTTTCTTACTCTATGCATTTATAGCTATTAACTTTCCTCTTAGAATTGCTTTTGCTACATCTCATAAGTTTTAGTATGTTGTATTTCCATTTTCATTTATCTCATTCAGCTCAGCGGAGAAGGCGATGGCACCCCACTCTAGTACTCTTGCCTGGAAAATCCCATGGACAGGGGAGCCTGGTGGGCTGCGGCCCATGGGGTCACGAAGAGTCGGACATGACTGAGTGACTTCCCTTTCACTTTTCACTTTCTTGCATTGGAGAAGGAAATGGCAACCCACTCCAGTGTTCTTGCCTGGAGAATCCCAGGGACAGGGGAGCCTGGTTGGCTGCCGTCTATGGGGTCACACAGAGTCGGACATGACTCAAGTGACTTAACAGCAGCAGCATTCAGCTCAGCCTGTGGGTGCTGGAGAGGTTGGTTGGCAGCACCTGTTGGCAGGTGGGCTTGCTGTCAGGATCTTTAGTTGGGCGAGGTCACTGCCTGAGCTCTGTGTTTGGGTGAGGAGCGTGCTGCTGGCTGGGCTCCATGGTTGGTAGCACTTTGGCTGAACTTCTTGTTCAAGTGGAGACCCTGGGGTGGGCTCCCTAGTTGGATGGGGCTGCTATCGGTTTTGCATTCAGGTGGGGCCACTAGCTGGGCTCTGCAGTCACTTCTGATCAGGCAGGGTGGGAGGCTCTATTCAGTATCAGGGTGGTGCTGCTGGCTGGACTTCGCCGAAGGGCAGGGCCCTGGGCTGTGCTCCACCACTGCTCCTGGACCGGTGGGGTCTAGGGGGTCTGGCTTCATGTGGGGTCACAGGCTCTACCCAGAAGTTGGGCAGGGCCCCTACTGGGCTTTGCACTCGGGTAGCTGTCCCTCAGGTGGACGGGGCTGGAGAGCGTGCTTCAGGGGTGGGCGTGTCTCAGTTCAGAGCTCCCTGGTCGGGTGGGGCTGCAGACTCTGCTGCATCACTGCACAGGGTCACTGGCTGGGCTCCCTGCCCGGACCAGACCAAAGGCAGTTGTTCAGCAGGAGGGCAGGGCTGTAGACTCAGCACCGCTGGCGTGGGCTGTAGGCTCTGAGGCTGCTCCGTCTCCCTGGTTGTGCGGGGCCTTAGCCAGTGTTCACCAGTTGTGCTGGGCTGCTGGCATGACTCTCTGCCTGGATGGATTGTAAGCTGTGCTCCACGCCTTCCAGGCATCAGTAGCCAGGCTTCCTGAAGGGGTGAGATCAGGGGCTGTGCTTAGNGGTTGTGCGGGGCCTTAGCCAGTGTTCACCAGTTGTGCTGGGCTGCTGGCATGACTCTCTGCCTGGATGGATTGTAAGCTGTGCTCCACGCCTTCCAGGCATCAGTAGCCAGGCTTCCTGAAGGGGTGAGATCAGGGGCTGTGCTTAGCAGTCGGGCAGAGCTATGAATTTGCTTCCCCGCCCAAGCAGGGCCATAGAATGGGGTCCACACTGGTACTGCCCGTTGTCTTGATATCCAAACTGGGCAGAGCTGACGACCAAGCTTCCTGGCCAGGTGGGGCAATTGGCTCAGCTCCGCAGAGAAGCAGACCTCTGGCAGGTATGTTTACTGGGGGCTGCTGCAAGGAAGATCTTAGTCCACTACCATCTGGATGCTGCTTGCTGTAAGCCTCACGCCCTTTTCATCTGTGGTCAAACTCTGCACATTTCCTAGCGAGCCCCGTGAGGTGACACCCGAGTGGGCCTTCTGGGACACATCCTGCAGTGTGAGGGTGCTGGGTGTCCACCTTTGGCTCTCTTTTTCCTCTGCAGGAACCGTAGGCCCATGGGGCCCTCTCAGTGGGGTTCTGTGCTGGCCTTGGGGAAGGTTCCATGAGTCCAAGGGAAGGCACTCCTCCTCTCCTTTTAGTGAGAGCCTTTTTGGTCTCTGTGCCTCTCCACCAGGCTCTGGGATTTTCCTAGTGGAGTCTTGTCTCTGGAGAGCTGTAAGTTGGTCTTCTGGCGATGGAGACCAAAGCAGGAAATGACCTATGTCACCATCTTGATTCAGGATGATGAGATGTCTACAGAAAGGAGACTGGTTTACCTTATTTAACCCAGAGTTTCTTAAGCACATCTTACCAGGAAACTCTCTTTTCACAGAAGCCCTTTTAATAGCCATACAATCCACTCTGAGAAATGTTGCTAAGATGATTCTCTAATGTAAGACAGAGCTAGAACCCCATAAAGCCCACTCACTTATGTTTTCCCTATAAAAATTTAATGAATAGTTATAAATGATTCATAGAAAATTTATATTAAAAGGAATAGAGCCTTTATAGAAATATTGTGATAATTTCTCATTACATTAAGACTGTTTATTTTCATTACCTTAATTTTGTATTATGTCTTTTAATAATGCATTTGAAATTGTATTTCCCTCTAAGGAGAAATGTTTAACTGTCACTCACTTATTCAAGGTGTGAAAGGGCCCTGAGCCTTATTCACAGCTCCTACCTTTTTTTTTTTTTAGCTCCTGCCTTATTCTTGCAACTACCTTCTGCTGCTGGAGTTAAATATCTTTGCTGCAAATTCTAATGGCAAGGGCAAAAGTTTCTAATCTTATGCTCTGATAATCTTAGGCTGCCAAAGTTTTGAATACGTTTCGGATGTCTGAGCCTGAGGTTTCTGTTCACACAGCTGCAGTCTGCTTCTTTTAACTTGGCATTCTTTTGCGAGACAGAGATTATTGAGTGCATGGTGTTTAAATTGGTAGTGGGCTGTGTCTCTCATGATGGACTCTTTCAGATAGAAGACACTTGGGCACCCGATCCCTTGTCATACCTTCAGCAATGTTACTCCTTAATTTAATTTCATACTCACATCACACAATGGGATACTTCTAGTCCACCTGTTCTCTAGTGTTAATGTCAGCTTTAGTCTTTGGTTTGTAATCTGACCAATGCTTTGTGCAGACTACTCTTTTTTTTTCTTTCAATCTTTAGACAGAGTATAGACAGATCGGGGGGAAGAAAAGAATGTAGAGGTTATTTGTTTGTTTTGAATAAATTCCCAGGAACATGACACTGTGGGCATGGGTCAGTTCTCCAAGGGATCTGACCTGCTTCCTGCAGATGCCTCTGGCCCATTACTCCCATCTCTAGTCGCACCCCGGGGATCCTCTGTTGTTGCAGCAGGGGGTGCCATGGAAACCCACTGGGTGTCCACACATTAACAACTTGGAAATGTTGGGGCATTAATACTGATGGGGTGAACTTTGATCATGGACTTTGGGAACTGGTAGATAACATTTCTTCTCTCCACTCACAGTTTCTAAAACATTTACGAAATGTTATTTCTTATTTATTCAGCTGTGTTGGGTCTTAGTGGTGGCACAGGGGATCTCCACTGTGTCACGAGAACCTTTCGCTGCATGCACATACTCTTTCTAGTTGTATGTGCAACCACACGGGCTCAGTGGTTGCTGCATGCATGCTTAGTTGCTCCATGGAATGTGGGCATCTCAGTTCCCCATCCAGGAATAGAACCTGCGTCCCCTGCATTACAAGGCAGATTCTTAACCACTGGACCACCAGGGAATTGCTTCTGAAACACATTTTATATGGCATGTCAGACCGTCCTGTAGGACCGAGAAGCCAGTTGTCAACAGTTGAGACCAACTTGATAATGAATATTTATAATGGCTTCTCCTTCTGGCCTGCTTTGCTGACACTGTCATTCATAACTTTTCTTTGGGATCCTGTATCTCAGTATAGGACTCACTGGAGTCTTTCTTCCAAACTGCTTTCTGGGGCAATCCATGTTAAGACAAGAGATTAAGTTATAACTCTATCTGCTGTATTTCATGAAAATATGGGTTAAAAGAATCATCATTTTATGATTCTGAATTTATTTCTGAGACGTTTAAAGAGGTATGAACATAGGATCAAATTTAATTATACATTTAAAGAAGTGGAACAGCCTTAAAACTGTATCCATCAATTCTTCCTTCCTTGTCTCCTTTTTATGACCATTATGAGGGAATGTTTTTAAGACATTTGGTAAAACACACATTCAGAGAGTGACCGCAGCCTGTGGATCCTGGCATTAGAATTGTTGGTACCATCACAGACATTCTGTGCCGGAACTCTTCTTTTCCTGCCCCACAGGCTCTGGTGATGCTGTTTACTAACCTGCATAAATTATAGACAGATATCAACTTGTGGGTTTCCCAGGTGGCTCAGTGGTAAAGAATCCACCTGCCAATGCAGGAAACACGGATTTGATCTCTGGGTCAGGAAGATTCCCTGGAGAAGGAAATGGTGATCCACTCCAGTATTCTTGCCTGGAGCATCCCATGGACAGAGGAGCGTGGAGGACTGCAGTCCATGGGGTTGCAAAGAGTCAGACACAGCTGAGTGACTAAACAACAACGTATAATGTGTGTTCACCTGTCTGGGAATTTGCTTTTTATATCCTACAGAAATAAGAACATAAAAAAATAAGCAATAAAATAAGGGTGAAGGAAAAAATGAGGGAAAAAATAATAATGCCACAGAACTTATGTAATAAAAGGCATGTCAGTTGTATGTGCGCATTGTAACTGTATATGTTTCCTAGTTGCCAAAGAAAAAAGATATATATATAAAATGAGCAATGATAGTTACTATGCCTATAAAATAAAAATTTACCTTCTTTCCAGGAGATGCAGAACCCGTATTGTATCAAGATCTAAGGAAAATTTCTCTGGTGTTTCCACAGAAGAGATGAGTTTTATATGGCTGATTAATATGCTCCATGACATACCTGCCACACAGGTTAGAAGGACTTCATAGGACTGTTTCTTTTAGCCTCCTTTGGTGTTGTCTAGGTGGTGCTCTGACAGCCTCATTGACTGAGCAGGCCAAGAGCAGCTCATCCCTGGGACCAACTTCAACAAATAGGATTTCCCTCATGTGAACGTTTGATGAGAATTGAGTCAGCCTGGAGTTTGCTGGGAGTACAGTTGAAGTCTTACTGGATGCCACATCATTTAAATATGTATACCCTAATATGGTAAGCACTTAAACTCTCTAGTACTGCTTCAGGTGTTTGGGTGAAAAATGACTGGTTTGGTCCCTGGTGAAAGGGGACCACATTGTCTGGACAGCAGAGAGTCCTTTGACATCTCTCACTTTCCCTCTTGGGAATCTTCCCCTCTACTAACATGCTGATTAACTGGTATTTGAATTTTGTTGCATATTACGCATCTCAGTCTTTGTGATGCATCTGTGGGGGTCTGATGTCAAGCAGGTTCACCGCTTGAAGTATTTTCTGCCTCTTTTCAGGGGTTGGTAGGTTCCCCTGATGACGTGTAGGTGGTCGGAGGAGGGGAGCTGCCTGGTGCAAGTCTGTGTTCTATGCAGCCTCCAGGAATGGGCGTCATACGGAGAGGATGGACACATATTTTGCACGCCTGCTTTGGAAATTATTTCCATTTTATCAGGAGTGTCACAGGCATTTTTCACAATATCTCTGAAGGCAGGTGATGTCAGCACCACTTTACAGATAAGGACCTGACAGACACTCATATTGGAGAAGAATTCTGAAGCCAAAACTTTGCGACCCCATGGACTGTAGCCTATCAGGCTCCTCCTCGGTCCATGGGATTTTCCAGGCAAGAGTGATGGAGTCGATTGCCATTTCCTTCTCCACTCATTTGAGGAACATGCATTAAAAAAAAATTTTTTTTTTCCAAGATAGTCTTTTTCTTGAGCTGTGTCTGTGGTTGGAAACCGTTTAAAACTAACTCGAATTTGCTGTAAAGTTTTTCTTGACCTTTATTTTTTAAAAATTAATCTTTTTGGCCGCGCTGTGTCTCACTGCTGCTCAGGTTGCTCTCGAGCTGCGGTGCTAGGGCTTCGCACTGCACAGGCTTCTTGTATTTTGAAGCACAGGTTCTAGGGTGTGTGGGCTTCAGTGGTGTGGCTCCTGGGCTCTAGAGCACAGGCTCAGTAGTTGTGGTGCATGGGCTTAGTTGCTCTGCAGCATGTGGGATCTCCTGGATCAAGGATTGAGCCCGTGTCTCCTGCACTGGCAGGTGGATTCTTTACCACCGAGCCACCAGAGCAGCCCTCTTGACCTCTTTTGATCGAGTAAAAATCTTTATTCCTTCTGGCTCTATATAAACGTTTGTTTTGGCATGTTTTATTTTATAGTTAGTTGCTGTTGTGATTCCTAAGGTTGGGGTCAGTCCTTTATCATCTCTGTAAGCCTGTTGCATTGCATGATATTTGAACATAGACCCTAAAGAGTTCTTTAATATGACCTGCCTCTACTGATCCGTTTCTGGTGAGATATCATTATATGCACAAGATCCCACTGTAGAAACCAATAGTTATTTTTATGATAGGCCATGGAAACCGTTTTGACCTTCTTAACCTTCTAGGAAAGTAAGAAATTTCACTGCTCACATGAGAATGCTAATGAAGTCATATGTTTGCAATGGGAAAGACAGGCAATTCCATATTTGCCATTCCCTCTCCTGACTGATACCTTAAAAGCAGATACTCAGTTCAGTTCAGTTTGTGAACCCATGAATCACAGCACACCAGGCCTCCCTGTCCATCATCATCTCCCAGAGTTCACTCAGACTCACGTCCATCGAGTCGGTGATGCCATCCAGCCATCTCATTCTCTGTCGTCCCCTTCTCCTCCTGCCCCCAATCCTTCCCAGCATCAGAGTCTTTTCCAATGAGTCAACGCTTCGCATGAGGTGACCAAAGTACTGAAACAGGTACTAATAAAATGCAAACACCATTTTAAATAGAATTGCATTATTGTGTTGTGACCCAATTGCCTCTGTGTTGACAGTGGAAACTCATAAGGAGCTATAGTGTCTGCAAAGTAGCCCCTGCGCAGACAAGCAGTATTCCAGCTATCAGCTGGCCTTTGTCAAACAGTAAAGGTGACTTCTGTTGAAGACTAAAGCCATTTATCCTGTCTTTGATCTGGAGGAGCTAGTCCATCTCCTGGCTCCCCTACCTACTGAATAGGAAAATATAGGGCTCTAAGTACCTGAGAGTTAATGGTAGGCTTAGTAGAGAAGAATGGTTGTGATCTTTCAGGTTGAGAAATTTGGGTGGATTAACTGGCTAGTCATTGTTAGAAAAGGTAAGATTGAAGGGAGAAAAGCAGTTTCAGTAAAGGAAGATGGAAAAAGGCCATTGAACCTTGACTGAACCAACTCTTAGCCTGTTAGCTTGAGGGCTGAAAACTGCTGGAAAAAAATCTAAGAGATTCTCATAAACAGGGGCATGTGTTATTCCCCTTTGTATCCCTGAGATTAAACAGAGATTATCAAGCAGATGGTAGATACTGTGAAAGGCATAGGAAATGGCACAGTGCAAAGTCATGGGCTTTGGGATCAAACAGATTCATGTGCAGATTTTGATTCTACCACTTTTCATCTGTGTGTCCTTGGGAAAACTACTTAACCTATCTGGTCTTCAGTTACTTTGTATATAGAAATGGAGATAGTACATGTTGCATAGATTTTTGTGAAGATTAAGTGAGGTCTTGTCAGAATGTGCCAACATAGAGAAGTTGCCCAAGAAATGATAGTGTATTTGATGAGTAAATTTTTGATGACTAAATAGAGGTCAATGTCTCTTTTTCCTTATATGAAATATGTTCTTTTATAATTTTTTTTTTGTGAAGGATAAAATGATAATAAAAATTTCTACACAGGATCTAGGATAGCTGAAGCAAAACTAAAAAAAAAAATACTGTGGGAGGAATAACTCTATCTGATTTTAACACATATTAAATATCTACTGTAGAATCTAGAGTTAGACCCATACAAATATGCCCAACTAATTTTTAATTGTTTTTTGAATGTTTAAATTGTGGTAAAAAACATAAAATTTATCATCTTAACCATTTTTAAGTGAACAGTTCAGTAATGTTAAGTATATTCATATTGTGCAAAGATCTTCAAAACTTTTCCTTCCCAACTGATTTTTGACAAAAGTGCAAAAACAATTCAATAGAGGAAAGTTAATTGTTTCAGTGAATTATATTGGAGCAGTTGAACATTCATAGGCAGAAAACTGAACTCAGCCTTACACTTTATACAAATACTAATTAACAATGGATCCTGGGCTTAAATGTAAAATGTTAAATTATAAAAGTTTCAGTTAAAAAAAAAAAGACCGGGTGAGGATTTCATAGATTTGGCTCCAAAAGCATGATCCATAAAAGGAAAAATGGGTAAATTGACTTCATAAGAATTAAAGACTTTGCGAAGGACCTCCTGATGAGGACAAAGAGCTGGAGGCTGGGAGAAAATAGCTGCAAATCAGATACGTCGCATAAGACGAGTGTCGAAGATATGTAAAGACTGTTAAAGATCAATAGTGAAAAAACACAATCCAATAGAAATGGGCAAAAGACATGAACAGACATCTCACTGAAGAGTCTATACACACAGCAAATAAACACGAGGAATATGTTTGGCACCATCAGCCATTAGGAAATGCAAATTAAAGCCACAAAAAGATATTTCTACACACTTATCAGGATGGCAAAAT
This sequence comes from Neotragus pygmaeus, assembly GCA_006410875.1. Classification (NCBI taxonomy): domain Eukaryota; kingdom Metazoa; phylum Chordata; class Mammalia; order Artiodactyla; family Bovidae; genus Neotragus; species Neotragus pygmaeus. The sequence goes on from SJYV01021251.1 coordinate 452,364, forward strand.
AAAGCAACTTAGCATGCACACATTTTGGCAGGGGCTTAAAAATAAAAAAGCAAATGGGTTTCAGAGATGCAGTGTTTGAGAAGACTAAAGAATTTGCAGTCTAGCTGGGAAGGAATCTACAGCGTCCAGGGCAGCATTGGCCAATAGTTTTCCTTGAAGCTGAATATATTCTGTATCTGCGCTGTCCAGTCTCGTGGTCACAGTTCACCTGCAGGTAGTGAACACTTGATATGCAGATCATGTGACTGAATTTTATATTTTATCTAATTTTGAGGAATTAAAAAAAATCATTTGGCTGCACCCCACAGCTTGTGGGATCTTAGTTCCCCAACTCAGGATCCAATTCACTCCCCCTTCACTGGAAGCATGGGGTCTTAACCACTGGACCACCAGGGAAGCCACTGAGTCATTAGAATTTAATTTACTTAGTGCATGTGGCTAGTGCTGCTGTACTGGAGAGTGTTGAGAAGCAGTCTCTCCAGGAAGTATGAGGAAGTATTTTAAGCATAGGCAGCACAAGGAGGTCGACCCAAACCATGTTTACTCACTGAAACATGACAAGTTTAGATCAGATCAAAGTTTTTGGTTGGAATCTTGGAAGTCATTGAGTTAGATGGCTTCAAAGAAAAACTTGGAATTGTTATGGAGAGGTGGACTCAAAAGACATTACTTTCCCCACTGCTTAGGACAATAACTTTACACTGGGGTTGTGCGTAATGGTGACCCATGGAGGAGAACTGAAAGAGATAATATGAATATAAAATTATATGTAGCAGTATTGACCAGAATGGAATATCATGTAACTTTGCATCCCCCAGTTGGTACATCACACATGCCTTGAGATCCTTTAGTCCTACAGGGGTAAACAGTAGGTACATGGAAGGATATCTGCTCTGCTGGTAACCTGAATCTGAATGTCAAGTGGCTGTTGCCCTAACCATGGGATGCTGAACCCTTTCTGGGTCTTGATAGGGTCAGACTAATGATTTTAAGATTCTTTCTAATTCTCAGGTTTTACTTATTTTTTATTTTTGTTTATTTAGCAGGCACACTTTAATCCATCAAATATGAGAATAATCTATGTTTTTTAGGTGCAAAGACTCTCCTCCCCAGCCCTCGTGTGTGTGCTAAGTTGCTTCAGTCGTGTCCGACTCTTTGCAACCCCATGAACTGTAGCCCTCTGTCCATGAAATTCTCCAGGCAAGAATACTGGAGTGGGTTGCCATGCCCTCCTCCAGGGGATCTTCCCCACCTAGGGATCGAACTTGTGTCTCTTACATCTCCTGCATTGGCAGGTGGGTTCTTTACTGCTGCCTGGGAAGCCCCCTCCCCNCTGTCCATGAAATTCTCCAGGCAAGAATACTGGAGTGGGTTGCCATGCCCTCCTCCAGGGGATCTTCCCCACCTAGGGATCGAACTTGTGTCTCTTACATCTCCTGCATTGGCAGGTGGGTTCTTTACTGCTGCCTGGGAAGCCCCCTCCCCATCTCAAAATGGTGAAAGTAGAGTGCTGAACTGTTATTCAGAAAGTCATAAGGGAAATCCCATTTGGGGTCTGATTTGAATTGTGATACCATGAATGCAATATTTGAATCTTTTTTCGGGGGTGGGGCATGCAGTATATCTTGCATGATCTCAGTTCCCTGACCGAGGGATTGAACCCAGCCCACAGTAGTGAAAGTGCTGAATCTTAACCACTAGACCACTGCTGCTGCTAAGTCGCTTCAGTCGTGTCTGACTCTGTGTGACCCCATACATGGCAGCCCACTAGGCTCCTCTGTCCCAGGGATTCTCTAGGCAAGAACACTGGACTGGGTTGCCATTTCCTTCTCCAATGCATGAAAGTGAAAAGTGAAAGTAAAGTTGCTCAGTTGCGCCCGACTCTTAGCGACCCCATGGACTGCAGCCTACCAGGCTCCTCCATCCATGGGATTTTCCAGGCAAGAGTACTGGAGTGGGTTGCCATTGCCTTCTCTGACTAGACCACTAGGGAGCTCCCAATATTTGATATTTAAAAGAATAAGAAAAATCAGACTTTACCCAAGAATGATCTATTGCAGAAGATGAATTTTTCCTTGAGTGCCTTTGAGGGTCATGGTTTCTTAGGGTAAGAAACTCTGCTCCTGCTGGTAACCTGAATCTGAATGTCAAGTGACTCTCACCCTAACTATGGCATGCCTTCACAGTAGCTCCAAAAGTGCTCTCAGTGTTTCTGTGACTCAAAAGAAGCAGGAGACAATTTCTGCTGGCTTCTGGGGTGACACTTTGGGGATTCGGTTTGCAAAGGAGAATGCTTTCAAAAGAGATCGTGTACGTTAGGCCTCTTTTTCCCAGGGACCCAGAGCACTTAATTGTCAGTTTCCTGTGAAGGGCACATGGGGGAACTGAGGCTTGTCTTCTCATGATGCACAGAGGTCCCTAACTCGCAGACTGACTGGTCCAACCTCCCTCTGTTCTCTCTGCTAATTAGACTTCCTCCTTTGGGTTAGCGGTCTGGGCATTTAACGGATGAAATGGTGAGCAGCTGGAGAAGGCTGAACTCTTTGATGGAATTAAGTCTCAGAGATCCCCAAGGAGAGGTTTGGTGAGGGAGCCCTTGGTTGTTAGTCAGGAGGTAGGCAGGCTGCAGTTGGAAATTTTCACGGCTAAAAATCTTTACTCAATGGGAGGCTGTAAGCACAACCCGTCCTAGATAAACACGGAGCAGGGAGCAAGCTGATCTCCCCTGCAACCTTGGTCTGTGTGTTTACCTTGAGCTGGCTGGGTGAGTTTGGCTTGTCCAAGAGCTGAGTGCACGGACAATTGAGGGTCTCGGAACAGTTGACTTTGTGTGCATTTAATATCATGTATAATTTCATTTAGAATTTGGGATTTTATTTTAGATTCTCAAGACAATTCATAGAGTCAATATAACATGGTAGATCAAAATTTTACCTAGTTTAAATGTTCCCCTCATGAAAATGGGTACTTTCAGTAAAGGGAGTTGACTACGAAGATCAGCAAAGGACACCTGGGACTTGATTTTATGTTTCTAGCTGTTTTTTTTTTTCTTTTTCTCTGAGTTAAAGGGAACCTAAACTGATGTCCTAGTCAGCTGAGACCGCTGCTGCTTTGTCATTTTCTGTCTTGGACTTTGACATTCTCTTTCTTGGTCTCTCTGAGTTCTTCTCCCTTTGAGTTCACCGGTTTGTATCTTTTGATCTATTAATTTCTTCGGGCTAGTTTCTTTCTTGGCCAGTGTATTACCCCTGTTCAGTGCTTAATCATTATACCATGTGGGGACTAAAGCAATGTAATGAAGGGGTCCAGCTGATTTAATGGTGTAGAAAACTTTTTCAGATTTGACTTGCTTCCTTGGTGGCTCAGATGATAAAGAACCTGCCTGTAGTGCAGGAGACCTGAGTTTGATCCCTGGGTCAGGAATATCCCCTGGAGAAGGGCATGGCAGCCCACTCCAGTATTCTTGCCTGGAGAATCCCATGGACAGAGGAGACTGGAGGCTACAGTCCATGAGGTTGCAAAGAGTCGGACACCACTGAACAACCAAAACTTTCATGAAGCCACTTTAGAGATTATGAACAAAATGTAGATTATTGCTTTGAGATACCCTCTACTTGTGTCCTAACAATGAATTTTTATGCTAAAAACATCAGCAGTGAGGAACCATTATGAATTGCAAGGAGATCCAAACAGTCCATTCTAAAGGAGATCAGCCCTGGGTGTTCTTTGGAAGAACTGATGCTAAAGCTGAAACTCCAGTACTTTGGCCACCTCATGCGAAGAGTTGACTCACTGGAAAAGACTCTGATGTTGGGAGGGATTGGGGGCAGGAGGAAAAGGGGACAACAGAGGATGAGATGGCTGGATGGCATCACCAACTCGATGGATGTGAGTTTGAGTGAACTCCGGGAGATGGTGATGGACAGGGGGGCCTGGCGTGCTGCGATTCATAGGGTCGCAGAGAGTCGGACATGACTGAGTGACTGAACTGAACTGAACACGTTTTCCACTGACTATTTTTTTGTGTTACCGTCATGCATTCTTCATTGTGTAATTGGAATAAATCTTTGCGAATGTAGGGACCCCTTATCCAGCTCAAGTCATTAATTCTTATTATTGTGGACCTTCTTCATTAATTGCCTATTTAAGAAGTGAATTTTCTTATGTCCATTTATAATCTTACAGAGAACTGTAGAAGAAGTTTTAGGAAAATTTGTTCAGTTGTTTGGGAGCTTTCCAAATGCAAAATAAAAAAGTATTTGTCTGTCAGCCATTCAAAAAATTATTCAAATCATCTGTTGTACTCAGAAACCTTGAAAATAGATCAATTTACATATGACATTTATTATAGCTATTTATAGTTTGATTTACAAAATATGCTCAGCATGCAAACTTGCTAGATGCATACTAAGAGAATGAATGCTTGAAGGAATTTTTAGCTGAACTCCTGCTCAGCCAGGCTTGGTGGAAATGTGTGTTCTTGACTTGCATATGTTTTGTCTCAAAAAAAGATAATGAACATGCCTTTACTAAAGAAAGTATTATATATTGTAGGATTTAAATGGGGTTTTGAACCTTGCATTATATTACTTCTCTCATTAAATTCTAGAGTAAGTAATGCCATGTACTGCAGAAAATACAAAGGAAATGTAAGACACGATCTCTTCTTTGGAATCTTGCAGTTCAGTTAGGGAGATAACGGCTAGCGTGCATGACACTACCATCACCGTCAGCAAGACAGTGTATAATAAGATGGGACATTGTGAGGTGTGGATTGAAATTACCAGAGAACTTCAAAGAAGGGGGAGAAGAATGTGGGTTGAAATGATCAGAGAAAAAGAATTAGTGTACCAGTTGGGCCAACTTGGACAACTCAACATTCAAGCTTCCTAGATTCATCTGAGTCTTCAAAAAATAAAACCCATTCCATTTTCTCCTGGTTGAATGAATCCCTTCCTGGAACTCTTTCAAGGTGTGTGTTAGTCCTTCTTTATCGAATCCTCTGTCTCTTAACCTTGCCTAGTATTTTCATCTCTTTCTGTCTCTTTGAGATTCGTGTTGAGCAGTTTCCTCAGATCGATCTTGGCACTAGTCCTCTTTTCCTGTGTTGACTCTGCTCTTTAATGCATTTGCTGAATTTTATAATTTCAGTCTCTTTCTATATATATATACATATAAGTATATATATATATAAGCATATATATATAAGTATATATATATATATAAAGTTCCTAGAAATATTACTTTCTTATCTTGATGCCTTCTCTCCGAGTTTTTTCTTTGCTGATTTTAATTTTTGAACAATATTCTGTTCTTACACTTTTCCCATATCTTCTTTTATGTTCTTAATCATTTGAAACATAGTTATTTTTTAGCCTATTCAGATGATCTGTATTTATAGATCGAGGATCTAATCCTGCAGTTTATTGTGATAGTGCATAGATTCGTAGTGGATTTATGAAATATTGCTCATGTGTTTATAATTATTGAGCTCCAAGTTAATCTTCACTGGGACTTTATCTGTGGGCTATGTGGCCAGGATTGAGAACACAGCCTTTCAGAGTTGATTTGCATTAGCATTCCAGGGGCTTAACAACCTGAGACAAATTTTTATGTTGATATCTTGGATTGAGGGTTAGCACGTCATGTACTAGTATAAACTCAAACCAAAAAATTTGGGCGTTGCCCAGACTCAGATATATGCATTCTTAGGAGAGAATATTTTTTCCACTGACGATTAGGCTTGAAATAGACAACTTTTTTTTGATCTACATGCCTCTGGTTAGCTTGTTTTTTCCTTAATCCACTTTTCATGAAAGTGAGTCTCTAAAAGGTTCCAGCTTAAATCAGAAGCCTGAATTCTAATTCCAACACAGACAAAAAAAATTAACAAAACCCTTAGAGTATCCCCAAACAATAATGTTCCCTTCCTTCCTCTGTACTTTGCCATGTGATACCAATTGGAAAGCTTACCTCTCTGGTTTTTAGCTGCTTCTTATTTCTGGCATTTGAGAATTTTAATTTCTTGCAAATTCACCTATACTTTTAAACAGTGCTTGCTGTATTTTATCCAGCATCTTTATGGAAGAAAAATTTTCAGGACTCTTTTCCCTGCTCTTGTCAGAACCGGAGGTCCTTCTAGTTGTTCAGTCGTGTCCAGCTCTCTGCGACCCTGTGGACTGTTGTTTGCTGGGCTTCTCTGGCCATGGAATTCTCCAGGCAAGAATACTAGAGAGGGCAGCCATTTCCTTCTCCAGGGGATCTTCCTGACCCAGGGATTGAACCTGGGTCTCCTGCATTGCAAGCAGATTCTTTACCGTCTGAGTCACATATTCCAAACCTTCTTATCCTCGTGAGCTTCATGACTGCAATTGCCCTTTTGCTTGCCAAAGTTATCAATCAGTCTCCCTTTTGGGGGCAGCTTCTTGTCGCCTAAAATAAGCATAGATTTCCATTTTGAAAATGTTTCCACTTGATGGATATTTCTTTCTTGAGCTTTGTTCTAAGATGCAGTTAAAATACTCAGAAACAGTTTGATCCTTTCCAATATTGGCTTTATTCCTCATGCTGTGGGCTTCCCTGATGGCTCAGATGGTAAAGAATCTGCCTGCCATGCAGGAGACCTGGGTTTGATCCCTGGGTTGGGAAGATCCTCTGGAGAAGGGAAAGGCTACCCACTCTAGGATTTTTACCTGGAGAATCCCATGGACACAGGAGCCTGGAGGGCTACAGTCCATGGGGTTGCAAAGAGGCAGAGACGACTGAGCACCTAACAGTGTCCCTTTTCACTTCCCGATGTCGTACAATATATCCTGGATTTGTAGAGTATTCATATAGGTTGTAAAGTGCTGGGTCCAAAATCTCAAATCTGAGACAAAATAGTGAAAAAAAAAAGGACGCGGCTTTGAGAATTTAATGACTCCGGAAGTCTAGATGTACTTTTTCTTAAGTTCTGAATGTTCAGAATCTCTGAGCATTTGGACAGAGTTGCATTGCCTCCCTCGTTGGAATGAGGTCTCTTTATTATCTGAGTTCCTATCCTGTTTATTCAGACTGATCCTCTACAAGGGAGACATGGCCACACATGCTTTTGGTATGGCTACTATCATTGCTTCCTTAGGACAGTGGCCAGAGAGATGAAGTAACTGAGTGACCGAGCTGGAGCCAGTGACATGTCCATTCGACCCGTGTTCTTCTGTTCATTCTGCCTGTCACTGACTCAACAAAGAGCTACTGAACCCCTGCCATGGGCCAGGAATTGTATTAGCAGTGGGAAGGTAAAGATGAATAAGATATGAACCATGGGACTCCTGAAGGGTAGCTGGGACTCTGCATACTGGAGTCCCAGAATGGGGCCTCTGGCCAACCCAGCACTCAGTCTGTTGAAGAGTGGTGCTGGAATTTGGGTCAGAGAGAATCTTCACCAAGTAGATTAGCATTCTCAGGGAAACTGTGGAAGGCAGAAGCAATTGCAGGACGTCCCTCGTGGTCCAATGACTACGACTGCACGCTTCCAGTACAGGAAGCCTGGGTTCAATGCCTACTTGGGGAATTAGGCATATGGGAACTAGGATCCCATATGCTGCATGATTTTGGTTTTAATCAGGGCAATATGATGCGTGGACTATGTTCGCTTTGAAACTCAGAAAATGACTTCAAGCCCTGAGTTTTTATTTAGAAACTTCATGGCCTCTGGGAAGTTATTTAACCTCTTGGAATCTTTATTCCTTCATTCACAAAATGGAAGTACTAATACATGGGTAAGGATTACTATAAGAATTAATGAGTGTTCTTATAAAGTATCTAGCATGGTGTGTAATATATAGTGTAAATTCAGTAGATGTTTGGTCCATTTCTCTCTACATATCCAAAAGCAAAATCAAACCAAACAAGCCAAGCATTGAGGCATGAAAAACAGCTATGGATCCTCCATACCATCTCACAGTATCCACACAAGTAATTGTAGGGATGAAATCAACTCTTCCTTGGCTAGGATTGCTGCCCAGTCAAGTGGCTATTAGCAGAAATAAGTTACCTGCCATTGTTTCCGCTGTAAAAGACATCTTGATTATGGTGCCCTGTGAGTTTTCTGATTAAGTAAATCCAAATTATCATTTTTGTTAAAATGCTCCTCTATTATCATGGGTAGAAGATGTAGGGAAGTACATTTGAATCAAATATAACATAGCAGAGATTTTCTAATTATGACTGTTTTCTGAAAGTACGACACAATGAACTAAGTTCAGAGTCCTGGTTGTGTTCAAGAAGTTGGGATCCCATTTATCCAAAATGGAACAGAGAGTTCATCCAAATTATGTTCCAACTGTGATGTTTCTTAGATGGATGATTTGGCATTTATTAGATCCAAAGGAGGGAAGTCTAGCTATCTTTTGAAAAGGTCTTTCTGTTAAGTGAAAAGTATTCGAGGGAGCCAATTTTCAGCCAATGGGCAATGCTTTTGGAATGCTCATGAAGACTCTAGGCTGTCGTCTTTGACATGTGTGAACTTGGTGAGAAAAAACATTTCTTCAAGTGTTTTATAAAATTTCTGATGTTTCAATAACTTAACCATGGCTAAACATTTTTTATTTTGCCCCTGATTTATTTCACTTTTGGGTTCACCCAGAAGGCAGGGAATGACATGCTTTGATTCTCCAAAAAATATCTGTAGTATAAAGAATCAGGAGAGAATAGTGGAAAGAGAATTGTACTTGGAATTGGGAGCTTTAAAATTATGTCCTGGCTCAATCTTTGGCAAGTCACTTAATATGATACCTCACCTGTAAGTATTATGTTGTTTAGTCACTAAGTTGTGTCTGACTCTTTTGTGATCCCAGGGACTGTAGCCCACCAAGGCTCCTCTGTCCTTGGGATTCTCCAGACAAGAATACTGGAGTGGGTTGTCATTTCCTTCTCCAGGGATCTTCCCAACCCAGGGGTCGAAACTGAGTCTCCTGCATTCGCAGGTGGGTTCTTTACCACTGAGCCACCAGGGAAGCCCCTATATTACCTACTTGGAAATAACAATGAAAATTGCCCTTCTGTCTTACCCAACAGGATCACTGTGGGATCAGGATTCTGAGAATCAGGGTTTCCTGCCTTCCCCCAGCAGCATTAGTGTTTCCAGAAGAGTCTGGAAAATGGGTGAGACCTTGTGCAGCCACAGATATTCACGATGAGACACTGGCACCCCCAAGGGGACTCACTCATTTCCTGTCCTGCCTCCAGGATTTCTCAAGAGTAGCTGGTAAAGCCTCATGAGCAAGACCTGATGAGGGGGGCAGATTCTGCTTGTGCATGGGGTTCCCAGGGATTCCACGCTGCTTCATTAACCCTCATTTGACCTTTACAAATTTGTTACAATTTTAGCCATTTTCTTTTTATGCACTTGTAGCTGCCACTTTCTTTTAGGCTCCTCCAAGAGGGAAGAAGTTTCTATCTTCCATCTCTCCTCGAAGGGCTTCAGTACTCATTGGAATTTGGTTCACTTGAATGCCTTGTGCTCTCAGCTCTCTGATGGGCTCAAGAGTAGTTATAATTTTGTAGATTACTTTGCATTTTCTCATTGTTGGCTTTTTATATCCTAAGTGGACATGGAAGAGTTTAGTAAACTTTAGTGAAGGAACTGTTCATAGAACTGCATATAGCATCCAGGCATACCTCAGAGATATTGTGGGCTTGGTTCCAGACTACCGCAATAAAACAAGTATCCCAATAAAATGAGTTCTGTGAATGTTTTGGTTTCCCAGTGCATATAAAAGTTACCTTTGTATTATGTTGTGGTCTATTCAGTGGGCAATAGTAGCATTACATCTAAAAAAGGGTACATACCTTGATTTAAAAATGAAAAACAAAGTAGACAAAAAGGATTTATTGTATGGCAGGGAAATATATTCAGTATCTTGTAATAACCTATAATGGAAAAGAATCTGAAAAAAACTATTAACTGAATCACTATGCTGTACACTTCCCTGGTGGCTCAGACGGTAAAGCGTCTGTCTACGATGCAGGAGACCCGGGTTTGAGCCCTGGGTTGGGAAGATCCCCTGGAGAAGGAAATGGCGATCCACTCCAGTACTATTGCCTGGAAAATCCCATGGACAGAGGAGCCTGGTAGGCTACAGTCTATGGGGTCGCTGAGTCGGACACGATGACTGAGCGACTTCACTTTCACACCTAAAATTAAACCAGTGTTGTAAATCAACTATGTGTCTGTGCTAAGTCGCTTCGGTTGTGTCTGAGTCTTTGCGACCCTGTGGACTGTAGCCCACCAGGCTCCTCTGTCCATGGGGTTCTCCAGGCAAAAATACTGGAGGGATTTGCCATGCCCTCCTCCAGGGGATCTTCCTGACCCAGGGATTGAGCCTGAGTTTCCTGCGTCTCCTGCATTACAGGCGGATTCTTTACCGCTGAGCCACCAGGGTAGCCCATACTTCAATAAAAAACAAAACTATGATATTAAAAAGATCGCCAACCACAGATCACCATAACAAATTTAATAATAAAGTAAATAAAGTTTGAAATATTGTGAGAATTACCAAAAGGTGACACAGAGACAGAATGTGAGCAAACACTGATGGAAAATAGCAGCAATGGATGTCTCAATGCAGGGTTGCCACAAACTTTCAATCTATAAAATCCACTCAGTAAAGGGAAATGCAGTACAACAAGGTCTGCCTGTATACGAAAAAAAAGTGATAATACAGCACCTATACACGAAAACACAGGTGATAACACAGCACCTACACACGAAAACACCGGTGATAACACAGCACCTACACACGAAAACACCGGTGATAACACAGCACCTATACACGAAAACACCGGTGATAACACAGCACCTATACACGAAAACACCGGTGATAACACAGCACCTATACACGAAAACACAAGATATAGTATAGCACCTATACACGAAGACACTAGTGATAATACCAACCCCAGGGCTAGTAATTGCCAAGCACTGTTACCACCTTGTTATGGGTTGAATTGTGTCTCTCAAAAAGATCTGTTGAAGTTTTAATCCTTGATTCCTAGGGATGTGGTCGTATTTGGAAAGAGAATCTGTGAGTGTAACCAAGTCAAGATGAGGTTACAAAGGCAGACCGTCCTCCAATATGACTGGCATTCTAATAAGAAAGGAGAAGAAACGCAGACAGACACCTGGAGAACACCACGTGATGGCAGACGGAGAGAACACAGCGATAGCTCTGCAAACCAAGGCACACCAAGGGCGGCCAGCCAGCCCCGGGAGCCGGGCAGGGGCCAGGAAGGGCCATTTCTTGGGCACTGGGATCATGGGCCTGCCAGCACCTTCGTTTCAAACGTACAGTCCCTGGACAAATTTCTGTTGTTTTATACCAATTCAATGTATGGTAATGATTTTAATGTTTATTTGTACTTATTTTATTTTTATCTTGGCTCCACTGGGTCTTAGTTGTGGTGTGGATCACAATAAACTGTGGAAAATTCTGAAAGAGATGGGAATACCAGATCACCTAACCTGCCTCTTC
>SJYV01021251.1:463900-577076 GCA_006410875.1 Neotragus pygmaeus
TTTTTTTATAGTTTTTTTGTGTATTTTAGCTACCTCTCCTTAATATCTTCAGCTTCAGTTAGTCCAATACCATTTCTTTTCTTTATTTTGCCCATCTTTGCATGAACCCATGTACTGTTATCATTCTATGAATTTCCAAAAGACATGAACTTGGGCAAACGTTAGGAGATGGTGAAGGACAGGGAGCCCTGATTTGCTACAGTGGAAAGTCATAAATGTCAGTGTGACTGAATGAATAAATTGTTTATTAGGCAACTTAGAATGGGATTTTGAAGATTAGAGTTTAGAATTTCTAAGAAGCATTTAAAATTTTTCAATCATATGTCTAACTCCACCNAACGTTAGGAGATGGTGAAGGACAGGGAGCCCTGATTTGCTACAGTGGAAAGTCATAAATGTCAGTGTGACTGAATGAATAAATTGTTTATTAGGCAACTTAGAATGGGATTTTGAAGATTAGAGTTTAGAATTTCTAAGAAGCATTTAAAATTTTTCAATCATATGTCTAACTCCACCCAAAATCTATATTTAACAATGTATCTAGAGTTTTTTTTTTTTTCTGAAAGAACCACCAAATTAACTGATGTCTTATCCTCTCATTGCCACTTGTTAAGAGTATTTTGAAAGTTAAATTATATGGGAATATAGTAAGCAATGCAAAAACAATGATATAAGGTCTTACACCAAGAATTTGCCAAAAACTTTAATTCAAAATGGGTTGAAGACCTAAATGTAAGACCAGAAACTATAAAACTCTTAGAAGAAAACATAGGCAGAACATTGTATGACATAAATCAAAGCAAGATCCTTTATGACCCACCTCTTAGAATAATGGAAATAAAAACAGATATAAATAAGTCCAACATAATCAAACTTAAAACTTTTTCACAGAAAAGAAAACTCTAAACAAGGTGAAAAGACAGCCCTCAGAATGAGAAAAAATAATATCAATTAAATAACTGGCAAAGGATTAATTTCCAAAATATTCAAGACATAACCAGACATTTCTCCAAGAAGACTACAGATGGCTGATAAACATTGAAGAGGTGTTCAACATCATTCATTATTAGAGAAATGCAAATCAAAACTACAATGAGATTTCACCTCACACCAGACAGAATGGCCATAATTTAAAAAAAAAAAAAATCCACAAATAACAAGTGCTGGAGAAGGTGTGAAAAAAGGAGACTCTGCACTGCTGGTGGGAATGTAAATTGAAGCAGCCACTATGAAAGACAGCATAGAGATTCCTTAAAAACTAAGAATAAAACCACCATATGCTGTGTTGTGCTTAGTCACTCAGTCATGTCCAACTCTTTGAGACCCCATGTACTGTAGCCTACCAGGCTCTTTTGTCCATGGGGATTCTCCAGGCAAGAATTCTGGTGTGGGCTGCCATACCCTCCTCCAAGGAATCATCCCAACCCAGGGATCAAACTTAGTTCACCCACAATGTAGGTTGGTTCTTTACCATCTGAGCCACCAGGGAAGCAAACCACTGGTTATGACCCAGCAGTACCATCTAGGCATATATACTGAAGAAACTAAAACTGAAAAAGACACATATACCCCAATGTTCATTGCAACTCTATTTACAATAGCTAAGACATGAAAGCAAGCTAGATGTCCATTGACAGATGAATAAATAAATAAGCTGTGGTACATATGTATAATGGAATACTACTCAGCCACAAAGTGGAACACATTTGAGTCAGTTCTAAAGAGGTGGATAAACCTGGAGCCTATTTTAAAGAGTGAAGTCAGAAAGAGATAAACAAATATCATATATTAATACATATATATGGAGTCTAGAAGAATGGTACTGGTGAATTTGTTTGCAGAGTAGGAATGGAGATGCAGACATAGAGAAGAGACTTATGGACAAGGGTGGGGGAGAAGAGAGAGAGAGTGAGATAAATGGAGAGTAGCATGGATGCATATACACTAACATATGTAAATACACAGCCAGTGGGAATTTGTTGTATGACTCAGGGAACTCAAACTGGGGCTTTGTATTAACCTAGAGTGTGGGAAAGGGTGGAAGGTGGGAGGGAGATTCAAGAGGAAGGAGACATATGGGCATCTTTGGTTAATTCATGTTGATATATGACAGAAATAAAACCAATATTGCAAAGCAATCTTTAATCAATTTTTAAAAATAAATATTTTAAAAAAGAATTTACCTGAGAGTTTTATTAAAATCTATTAGGAAGATGGCAACTTGGAATCTTTTCTTGCAGAGCTTGAAGGTTCTCAACCAAGGAGAATTTCACAGTATCTAATGTCCTAGCTTAGTCAGTTATCTTTGTAGCCCTTTAAGAGTTTGCTAATGCAAACATAGACATCATGTTAGGTTTTCAACCCATTTTGAATTAAAGTTTTTGGCAAATTCTTGGTGTAAGCCCTTATATCAGTGTTATTGAATGACCACCCTTGCCCCAAAGAAGGAAAGATATTCAAAAATTTGAAAGGAAAAATATGTTTAATTGATTCAGTCATGTGCTTTTCTGATCATTCTTGGCTTCAAAGTATGCCAGAAAGAGAGGTACCCAGGCCTTCTAAAAGACTGTGTTTGACTCTTCTTATTATTCTTTTAAGTCAGGCATATTAAAAAGAAAGAGCTTGAACTGAAATAATATTATTGATCTACTTGAAATAAAATGTGTATACAGTGGCAGTAGTTCATCACAAATACAAAAGAGCCAAAGGGGACTTGGTAGTCATTTTGAGGAATGGCTTAACCCATCTTATCTGATGTGTGATGTATTAGGAAGCCACCTCAGTTTTTCCTGAAAAATAGATCCATTTTATTACCGCATACAGCTCCTAACAGCCCAGAACAAATAATCATCTCTTACCTGGTGGACTGCAATGCTTCCAGAACAGTGTCTGTGTATATCTTAATAACGAAGGAGAAATCATAACGATCACATAAGCACATAAATTTATGACAGTGATCTGCTCCATTTTAACAGGTTATAATAGGATTGAGAATAAAATTCAATCACTTTAAAAAATATTTTACATCCCCCTCCCACCTATCCCATCTATTCTTTCCTTTTATGTAGCTCNGATCACATAAGCACATAAATTTATGACAGTGATCTGCTCCATTTTAACAGGTTATAATAGGATTGAGAATAAAATTCAATCACTTTAAAAAATATTTTACATCCCCCTCCCACCTATCCCATCTATTCTTTCCTTTTATGTAGCTCAGTTGCTCAGTCATGTTTGTCTCTTTGCAGCCCCATGGACTTCAGCATGCCAAGCTTCTCTGTTCTTCACTACCTCCCAGAGTTGCCTCAAACTCATTTCCATTGAATCTGTGATATCATCCAACCACCTTGTCCTTTGTTGTCCCTTTTTCCTCCTGCCTTCAATCTTTCCCAACATAAGGGTCTTTTCTAATGAGTTGGTTCTTTGCATCAGGTGGTCAAAGTATTAGATCTTCAGCTTCAGCATCAGTCTTTCAATTAATATTCAGGACTGAGTTCCTTTAGGATTGACTGGTTTGATCTTCTTGCTGTCTAAGGGACTCTCAGCAGTTTTCTCCAGCATCACAGTTTGAAGGCATCGATTCTTCAGCACTCAGCCTTTTTTATTCTCCAGCTCTCACATCCATACATGACTACTTGAAAAAACTGTAGCTTTGACTATACAGATCTTTGTCATCAAAGCAACGTTTCTCCTTTTTAATATGCTGTCTATATTTGTCATAGCTTTTCATCCAAGGGGCAAGGGTCTTTAATTTCATGGCTGCAGGCACCATCTGCAGTGATTTTGGAGACCAAGAAAATAAAATATGTCACTGTTACCATTGTTTCCCCATCTATTTACCATGAAGTGATAAGACCAGATGCTGTGATCTTTGTTTCTTGAATGCTGAATTTTAATCCAGCTTTTTTACTCTCCTATGTCACCTTCATCAAAAGGCTCTTTAGTTACTCTTCATTTTCTGCCTACAGGCTGTTTCATCTGCTTATTGATATTTCTCCCAGCGATCTTAATTCTAGCTTGCACTTCATCCAGCTCGACGTTTTATGTGATGTACTCTGCATATAAGTTTAATAAGCAGGTTGTTTTTATTTACTTCTAGGAGTTATGGTTTCAAGTTTTACATTCAAGTTTTTAATCCATTTTGAGTTTATTTTTCTGTGTATGGTATAAGAATGTATTCCAGTTTGATTCTTATACATATAGCTTTCAAAAGTTTTCAGCACCATGTATTGAAAGGGTGTCTTTTCCTCATTGTATATTCTTGCCTTCTTTATTGTGGACTAATTGACCACACAAGTGTAAGTTTATTACTGGGCTCTCTGTTCTATTCTATTGATTTGTCTGCTTTTTTCCAGTGTCACATTTTTGATGCTATAGCTTTGTAGTATAGTTTTAAATCATGGAGCACCATACCTCTAGCTTTATTTTCCCATTTATCTTGGCTAAAATACAAATTTTAGAATTACTTTAGTAAAGGTAATTTAGTGAAAAGTGCCATTGATATTTTGATAGAAATCACATTGAATCTAGATTGCTTTGGGTATGGTAAATACTTAGCTATATTAATATTTCCTATTGATAAACACAAGATATCTTTCCATTTATTTGTGCTGTCTGCTACCAAAATGTATGCATGGGGGGTCTGGCTGCTCATCACTCAAAAGCCAGTAAATAGGCAACGTTGTTGGAAAGAAAAGTTTGCTTTATTTGAGGTGCCAACAACTGTAGTGGAGGAGGGTGGCAGGCATCTGTTCAAAGGCCAACTGCCCCCCAACAACAATCAGGTGAAGTGAAGTGAAAGTCACTCAGTCAGGTCTGACTCTTCTGACCCCGTGGACTATAGAGTCCATAGAATTATCCAGGAGTGGGTAGACGTTCCCTTCTCCAGGGGATCTTTCCAACAGAGAGATTGAACTGAATCCACGTCTCCCACATTGCAGGTGGATTCTTTACCATCTGAGCCACCAGGGAAGCCCAAGAATACTGGAATGAGTAACCTATCCCTTCTCCAGTGGATCTTCCAGTTGAAGGACTAGGGTCGTCTGCATTGTAGGCAGATTCTTTACCAACTGAGCTATCAGGAAGCCCTCAACAAACAGGGGGTGAGAGCTTCTATAGACAGAGTAGAGGGGGAGGAAGTTACATACAGAAACAGCTCAGTCATCTATAACAGTGATTTTCAATTGGTCATCAGTGATCTCATTAGCATCGTGTTGATTATTTTAGGTACATTTAATCTTCTGTTTTGGGGTACACTTGTTCCCATTTCTTTGCAGTCATTTCTTAGAACTGTGGCAGCTCAAGTCCTGGGTACAATGTGGCCACCATGTAGTTAACTTCTCCAACTAGCGTTTTGGTATCTATAAGACAGCTCACAGGATATGGCTCAGAATATTATCTATAGCTCTGGAGAAAAAAAAATAAGGTCCTTGACTATGCTTAATGACTACATTTTTATTATTTAGTCTCAGTTGACTGTTTTTCTTTGCTTCAGCATTTCTCACTTCTCTGATTATACTAATTCTTTGATTAATTTTTTTCCACAGGCAAAAATCAGGCAGAAGACATGTTGGAGTTGGGGTAGGGGAAGGATCATACAGCCCTGCTTCATTTCAATAGCTTTGTATTATAGTTTGAAATCATGCAGCATGATACCTCTAGCTTTGTTTTCTCTTTTATCTTGTCTATTGAGGATATTTTAATTCTAAGATACAAATTTTAGAATTACTTTAGTTCTGTTAAAAGTTACATTGACATTTTGATAGAAATTACATTAGATCTGTAGGTTGTTTGGGGTCTAGTAAACATTTAGCTATATTGATTTTTCCAATCCATGGGCACAGAATATCTTTACAATTATTTGTGTTGTCTTCAATTTCTTTCATCAATGCCATAATTTTCAGAGGTTTTGACATCTTTGTTTTGTTCCAGATATTATAATAAACACCTGCAGCTTTTCAGTATTAATATGATGTTCACTGTAGGTTTGTCATATGTGGCCTTTATTATATTGATGTATACCCATTCTATACATATTTTGTTGAGAGTTTTTAACACAAAAGCTGAAATTTGTGGAAAGACTTTTATCACTCTTTAAGGGGATCATATAGTTTTAAATTTCCAATGTGTTTGTGTGGTGTATCCCACTGATTTGTGGATATTGAACTGTCTTTGCATTCCTTGGTTAGATCTCACGTCATCCTGGTGTGTGTGTGTGTGTGTGTGTGTGTGTGTGTGCTTGCTGAGTGGCTTCAGTAATGTCTAATTCTTTGAGACCCTAGGCACCAGGTTTGTCTGTCCATGGGATTCTTCAGGAAAGAATACTGGAGTGGATTGCCATGCCCTTCTCCAGGAGATCTTCCCAATCCAAGCATTGAACCCATGTCTCTTGTCTCCTGCACTGACAAGAAGGTTCTTTGTCTTTAGCACCACCTGGGAAACCCAATCCTGGTATACAATATTTTAATGTGTTGATGAATTTTATTTACTAACACTTAGGTGAGGATTTTGCATCTATGTTCATCGGTGATAACACCCTGTATTTTCATGTGTCTGGTTATTGTATCAGAGGGATGCTGGCCTTATAGAATGAGTTCAAAAGCATTTCTTCCTTTTCAAATTATTTGAATAGTTTAAGAAGTATAAATATTAACTCATCTTTCAATGTTTGCTAAAATTTACCTGCAAAAATATATATTTCTGGACTTTTTTTGGTTTAAGTTTGTGATTCAATACTGTCAATGGTAGTCTATCTCTTCAGGTTTTCTTTCTTTTTTTTTTTTCCCTAATCCACCCTATGGTACTAAATGTTTCTAGAAATTTATCACTTACTTTTAGCTTCTCTATATTTTTGATGTGTAATAGTTTGCAGTAACCTCTTATGATTCTTTTGTTTTGCCAGCAGTAATTTCTCCATTCATGTCTGATTTTACTTATTCAGGCCTTCCCCCCTTTTTATTAATAAGTCTGCCTATGGCAGAAAGTGTAGAGGAGCTAAAAAGCCTCTTGATGAAGGTAAAAGAGGAGAGTGAAAAAGTTGGCTTAAAATTTAACATTCAGAAAACTAAGATCATGGCATCTGGTCACATCACTCCATGGAAATAGATGGAGAAACAGTGGAAACAGTGCCAGACTTTATTTTTTGGGCTCCAAAATCCCTGCAGATGGTGATTGCAGCCATGAAATTAAAACACGCTTACTCCTTAGAAGAAAAGTTATGACCAACCTAGTTAGCATATTCAAAAGCAGAGACATTACTTTGCCGACTAAGGTCCGTCTAGTCAAGGCTATGGTTTTTCCAGTAGTCATGTATGGATGTGAGAGTTGGACTGTGAAGAAGGCTGAGCGCCGAAGAATTGGTGCTTTTGAGCTGTGGTGTTGGAGAAGACTCTTGAGAGTCCCTTGGACTGCAAGGAGATCCAACCTGTCCATTCTGAAGGAGATCAACCCTGGGATTTCTTTGGAAGGAATGATGCTAAAGCTGAAACTCCAGTACTTTGGCCACCTCATGCGAAGAGTTGACTCATTGGAAAAGACTCTGATGCTGGGAGGGATTGGGGGCCGGAGGAGAAGGGGACGACAGAGTGTGAGATGGCTGGATGGCATCACGGACTCGATGGACANTGAAGAAGGCTGAGTGCCGAAGAATTGATGCTTTTGAGCTGTGGTGTTGGAGAAGACTCTTGAGAGTCCCTTGGACTGCAAGGAGATCCAACCAGTCCATTCTGAAGGAGATCAGCCCTGGGATTTCTTTGGAAGGAATGATGCTAAAGCTGAAGTCCAGTACTTTGGCCACCTCATGCGAAGGGTTGACTCATTGGGAAAGACTCTTATGCTGGGAGGGATTGAGGGCAGGAGGAGAAGGGGACAACAGAGGATGAGATGGCTGGAAGGCATCACTGACTTGATGGATGCGAGTCTGAGTGAACTCTGGGAGTTGATGATGAACAGGGAGGCCTGGCGTGCTGCGATTCATGGGGTCGCAAAGAGTTGGACACGACTGAGCGACTGAACTGAAATGAACTGACCAGGGATCGAACCCAGGCCCCCTGCATTGGGAGTGTGGAGTCTTAGCCAGTGGATCCTCAGGGAAGTCCCAGCATATGGTAATTTGTTATGGCAGCCTTAGGAAATGAAAACACATCCTCAGGCATGAAGGGGCAGGGGAAGCTGTAATCTCAGAGCAGCGCCCACACAGAGGAGAACGGACGGATGTCTTCTGTTCCGTCCTTCTCCCGCTGGGAAGCTTTTTGTCTAAACTCAGCTGGAAGCGGAGGGCAAGGTTGCTGGTTGAGGGAGGTGGTACCTGCTAGCCTCCTGGGGCAGAGAGCAGACTGACTCCAAACGTGGGGAGGATGAGCAGCCTGGCCAGTCCAGCCAGGCTTTGTATCACAGTGTAACTTCATAAATCTGTTTCTCTCAGGTGGAAGTGGGTCACCAAAAAGACCACAGAGTTAGTAAATCTGCGGTTTTGTCCCAGCTTTGTGCTGACTCACTGTGACCTCTAACGCTTCGCTTAACCTTTCTGACCCGCTTCTTTCCTCATCTGTAGTCAGTGGTGAGACTGGATGACCTCCATGGTTTCTTCCTGGCCTCGTGTTGTGTGTACAGGGATGAGTAATCTTACATCAGGCAAAAGAGGTCTAAAATAAATTTTCTGAGATCTGTAACTTGAAGCTTTTATGATTTTGAGCCAGGTTCAGAGAAAACGATCAGTGTTGTTGATGATCACTGTACCTTTTCTGGACTTGTCTTTTACAAGTTAAAAAATATATTTTCATGTCTACAGTCTCTCTCTAAATGTCTTTCTTTCTTTCTTTTTTACCGTTTTTATTTGATGTGCATCATTTTAAAGTCTTTACTGAATTTTTTACGATGTTGCTTCTGTTTTGTGATTTTGGCTACAAGCCATGTGGGGTCTTAGTTCCCTGACCAGGGATTGAACCAGCACCACCTGCATCGGAAGGCAAAGTCTTATCCACTGGACTTGCCAGAGAAGTCCCTACAGTCTCTTTTTAATGTAGCAGTTCTGTGAAAATTTTGTCACTTAGGGGTTAAAAATGTTTGTGTGTGTGTGTTTTTTCTTATAGTCCAAGCGGTCCATCTAAGAGAAAATTTGAGTTTCTGATTAATGCCATTTGCTTTTGTCAAGGAACTCACCACTTTATCACTTTTTAGATCATCTTTTCAGTTACTCTTTCAGCATAGAGTGGACAAGAAAGAAAGAGTATGAGTGTTAAGGAATCAAAGGTTATCTTATTGATTTTTTTTTTTTTAATTTTGAAGAGGGTTCCTCTAAGTCAATGGTGAATATACTGTAAAGTCTTTGTTCTTCCACATGGGCTGTAGAATACCTAATGTGGATGCCCTTGGGGGCGCTGTTATCGTTGATCCAGATGCTAGAGTTGGCTTTGAGCAAAGGCAAAGGCTAATGATCCAGTAACGTTACACATCACAGACAAAGCCAGTGGAATCAGAGTTATATTTCCTGGTGTCTGCAAGGCGAGTCTTTCCCCTTTGCGTGATGCCTCAATTCGTAGCTCATTCCCCAAATTTTCTCATCACATGAATCCGCTGTTACCATTTTTCTTCTGCTTTCAAAATACTCTTGGGTAACTGTTCTTCAGAAATGACCTTCTGATGTCAACCCATTTCTCACAGCAGAAATCAGGAAGACTTACAGTATGGTGACACGGGGAAGGAAATACCTATTTAGGGACCAGAAAACCCAACCAAAATTAGGATAGACACATACTCATGAGAATATATGACTGTGTTCCTTTTCTCTCTCTTTTTTTTTTTTTTCATGTATATAACAGGACAGTAATATGTGGATGTAAATCAGGGGTCCACAACCCCCTGTTAGAAACGGGGGCACACAGCTGGAGGTGAACAGTGGGTGAGAGAGTGAAGCTCCAGCTGTATTTACAGCCACTCCCCATTGCTAGCATCCCCCTGGTCCATAAAAAATTTGGCTTCCATGAAACCGTTCCTGGTGCCAAAAAGGTTGGGGACCACTGAATAAACTTGGCGGTGGCTCATCTGATATGGAAGAGCCAATTGCAGACTAGCTAAGTGTGAGTCAGTGACTGCACAGGAGGCATTGAGGCAGAGGGAAGCTCGCGATGTAGAGACCCCAGCTGGCAGCAGGAGGGAGAGTCAGCCTATTGGACAGATTTGTGTGTCTGCCTCCGTGAAGTGTGTTTGCAAAGTTAGGAGAAGGAAGGAATCCTAAGTAACCCCAGGGGTCTTTGGATAGAACTACATTCTCATGTATTATTCTTGTTTCTTTTGTGATCCTGTGTGTTTTAAGAACACTGTTCTGCCAAAGGGGCTTCCCTGGTAGCACAGATGGTAAAGAATCCGCCTGCAATGCGGGAGACCTGGGTTTGATCCCTGGGTTGGGAAGATCCCCTGGAGGAGGGCATGGCAACTCACTCCAGCATTCTCGCCTGGAGAAGCCCCAAGGAGCTTGGCGGCTACAGACCATGGGGTCGCAAAGAGTCGGACGTGACTGAGTGACTAAGCGCACATTCTGCCAAAGTGGTAGAAAAGAGTTCTTGGGTTAGGAAAATAAGTTAATCAAGAGATACCCAGGTGACTGATGTCAGTACAATCACCAGGTCCCCTGCCAGTAGATAAACAGAGGCCCAGATCAGTAAGCGGCACGCGATTCAGGGTCATCATTTAGGCAAAATGAAGAGCTTGTAAGGGTTGAAATGGCCCTGGCACACACAATATGTGGTATGTATGCAACATAAATTTTTTTGTTACATGAACTTAAGCATGGTTTCCTGGTAAGAGAAACTGTTCCACCTGGTGAAGTTTGATACTGACTTCCTTTCTTATACCAAAATACATTCCAGAAGGATCGAATGTTTAAACATTAAAATATGGATCTATAAAAACACTAGACTAAAACTTTTATGGATTTTAAAAATGATCTTGGAATGGGTATGGCTCTTTTAAGCATGATCTGAAGCTTAGAACCATAAAGCAAAGGATACACAGATTTGCCTATATAAAAATAAAAAATTCTACTTGAAAAAAATAGTGTAAAGAAAGTCCAAAGACAGACTGGGAAACAAAATAACAGCCACACTTGTAAGAAAAGGACTCATGTTCCATAATATCCTAAGAACTAAAAATAGAACAGACTAAGACCAAAAATTCAGACAAATGAGCATAAGATACAAAGAGGGAGGTTGTATAAAAAGAACGAGAAGAGATGCATGCTCACTGATAATGAAATACAAAATAAATGGGCAGATGAGTGTTTTGCCCCCACCGCATTGGCAAAGATTTAAAAGTTTGATCATCTCCTCAGTTGGCTAAAGTATATGCCAACAGATATTCTTGTACACTGTTGTTTGTAGAAGAACACACTGGTGCAAGTGTTTGAAGATACATTTGGCGATATCTATGAAAACCTAAAATGCTCAATTCCTTCGACTCACCGTCTCTACTTTTATGAATTTATTTCGTATATGAACTCACATAAATTTGAAAAATTATGTATACAGGATGTTCTTGGCTGCTTTCTAATAATGACATAAACAAACACACAGACGCTGAGAAATAGCCTAAGTGCCCGTAGCTCAGTGGCTAATATACATTCATTATGGTCCACACACACCATGGTTCATAGCTACTAAAATCACGTAGATATATATGTGTTCGTAGGAAGACCTCACATGGATTAAATTTAAAAAAGAAAACAAGTTGCAGAATAACATGTATAGAATGATCCTGTTTGTATCTAAAAACATTCAGAATACTCACAACACATGGAGCTCTTGGCAGAGGTTACCCCAGTAGTATACAATGGTAGGTTAAGATGCAGAGTCGGTGGACTTACCTGGTGGTCCAGTGGCTAAGACTCTGAGCTGCCAGTGTGGAGGGCTCAGGTTTGATCCCTGGTCAGGGAACTAGATCCCACATGGCACAGCTAAAAGATCCCACATGCTGCACCCAAGACCCAGTGCAGCCAAATAAATAAATATTAGAAAAAAGATGGAGAGTGGGAGAAAGGTGAGGGAAGACTGGAGCACTGCAGAATCTCCCCACCCACTCCCACATGGAGCCTTCTCTACTGCTGGATTTTTAATATTAAAGCTATATTTTATAAAAAACATTCAAAAAAGTTTTACTGGAAAGTGATTACTTACAAAATAAACACATGAGTACCTCCCTCATGTATCAGATATCCCCACTTGTGTGATGCTGAGAGCTGGAGAGACACTTATTAAAGCAAGGTTGGTGGCTTTGGGTGGTGGCCCTAGATGCACTTCTCCTCTTGCATTTTTGGAGAAAGAGTAGTTGTTCAAGAGATCAGGCTCTTGACATCAGTGAGGTTTTGCTCGAATCTCAGCTCTCCTGTTTATTAGCTGTGTCACCTGGAGGAGTCACTTTACCTCTCAGGTAGAAAAACAGTGGGGGCTACCTGCCTGATGCATGCAAAACAGCAAAGTAAATCTGCATTGTTTGGGTGAATTCAGTGGAAAACTGTAAATAATTTGTTGTATGTTTTATAATTTTCCAGGCAACTTTAGTAGCACTGTCTTATTTGATTCCCAAACAATCAAATAGGTGAAGAAAGTATTTATCCTTCTTATTTTATAAGATAAACTATCGGTTTGGCTAGAAGGTTCATGTGGGCCATGACCAGTGTCCCCTCAGACAAATGAA
Organism: Neotragus pygmaeus; assembly: GCA_006410875.1. Classification (NCBI taxonomy): domain Eukaryota; kingdom Metazoa; phylum Chordata; class Mammalia; order Artiodactyla; family Bovidae; genus Neotragus; species Neotragus pygmaeus. The sequence continues at coordinate 476,588 of SJYV01021251.1, forward strand.
CACCTTGCACAGGAAGCAGGTAGACATATCGCATCTCGTCTGGGTTTGCCACTCTGTGACTTTCTTGGGTGGAGGTTCTTTCCTTCTGGATCTAGGACGTTTGACTTGATTGTGTCTGTGTTGAGCGAAAGCTGCCATGTTCCCCAGCGCTAACATCTGCTCTAGACTCGGAAGCATGTTTCTCTCTGGCTTAGGCCTATAGACCAGCTTGGGGATAAGGGCGCCGCTATAGGCTCCATGTGTGTGTTCCCTTTACAGTCACATGTTGAAAACTTACTCCTGGTGTGATGGTATTGGGAGGTGGGCCCTTTAGGAGTGGATTCCCAGGTGGCACTAGTGGTCAAGAGCCTGCCTGCCATGCAAGAGACATGAGCGACATGGGTTCGATCCCTGGGTCGGGAAGATTCCCTGGAGAAGGGAATGGCTACCCACTCCAGTATTCATGCCTGAAGAATCCCATGGACAGAGGAGCCTGGGGGCTACGGTCCACGGGGTTGCAAAGAGTCGGACACGACTGAAGTGACTTAGCATGCACGCATGAGGGTGGAACCTCATGAATGGATTAGTGTCCTTATAAAACAGACCTCAGAGAGTTCCCTTGCCACTTCCACCATTTGCGGTTGTAGTAGGAAGATGACCGTCTGTGACCCGGGAATCAGGTCCTCACCAGATGCTGAATCTGCTGGCCCCTTGCTCTTGGACTTCCCAATGGTCAGAACTGTGAAAAATAAGTGTGTTTCTGAAAAATAAGTTTATAGTTAAGTTTATACTTAACTATAATTTAAGTTATTTGTAAACCACTCAGTCTTTGATATCTTTGTTAGAGCTGCCAGGACTAAGACAGAAAGCATAAGAAAACTTTAGAATTAATTTTCTGGAGGTAGAATTGTAGCCAAAGGAAAATGTGTTGAAGTGGGAAAATGTCAGTGGCTTTTATTGTGGTGGTCATATTTGCATTACCTAGGGGAAAAAAAGAGTAAGAATTTGGGGGTGTATCATACTTTAATTGGAGGCTTCGAGACAGACCTACCTGAATTTTCCTAAGCAGAGAGAAAAAACAACACAGCACCCTCTGCTTTCAGAGTGAAGGGAAAAGAGAAAAGGCTGAATTAGCATCTCATTCCATCTAACATCCTTTAAGTGTTTTTTTGTCGAGCATCTGCAAGTTGACATAACGTTGATCTGTTCAATCTGGTTCTAAATTGTTCTGTTAAATGCTAGACAACTTTTGTCGCAGAAGCTGTCCCCCCTCCTTCAGAATGATTGTCTATAATTAAGGAGGAAACTGGGAAATAATGATAGGGTTCTCTTTGCCTTTCTACTGGCTTTCTTATTAAGTATGTCTGAAAAAGCTACGGAGATGTTGATTCCCCACGTAACTAGAAGAAGTCAGCCATTATATAATTACCTCTTTTTAAAGACTACAAAAAGGAATGTATGAGAAATGCTTTCAATGGGCTAAAGACACCACTGAGCACAAAGGAAAAGCATTTCTCTCCAACAATGAAAAGCAGTGAATCAATTCGTCGTTAAGGAAATGTCTTTCCCAGCAACTTCCTGGTGTCAATGGCATGGCCGTGGGAGGTATGATTGGGGTTATGGAAGATGAGGTCAGCAAGGAGAGGGCTGAAGAGGGCAGTGGGGCTGGGAGTGGCATAATAGCACTTGTGCCTTTTAATTAAGTCCTAACTTACAAAAAGAGTCCTTATGTGTCTTTTCTCTTTTGGAGAACACCAAGATGTTCACAGGCTGAAACTTGCTTCAGATTCCTGGTGATGTCATTGCTGTTAGTCACACGTATTGGGAAGGGGTGAGGTCCATGTTCTAAATGTCCGAATTTTCAGCTACCAACTGATTACTATTCTGGGTCCTTGAAGGACTGAGATAAATACATGGCAGGTTGGGCTTCCTGCTGCCTTCATTGCCTTTTTTTCATTTTCTCCTTCCCTCCTCCCTAGGAGAATAAAAAGAGAGACTTTGTTAGTATAATTATCCACTGAAGTTACTCAGTAAAAGGTGACCAATATGAGCAAGACCAAAATTTGCTTGCCTCGTTGATGTTTTATTCTGCAAAATCTGAGGGGTGGAAATGCTTCCATAAGCCAGAGGTTACTTGGGGCCAAGGCCACAGGCTATGAATGGCTGGGGATTGATTTCTGAATTCTGCTATTATTTCCTCTCTGGTGATCTGGGTCCCTCCTCTTCAGATCTCCTTTCCCCTGGACCCTGTTATGGTCCTTTCAGGTTGGGTGTGAGTTCCTGCTGAGAAAAGGAGAGCTGACCCAGGAGAACTTTTGGGCTACCCCAGGAAAACTTTACTCTTTGGCAGCCCCAGTTTGTTCTTGGAGTCCATCTTATGCTTTAGTTATCTAAGAGTTGCTCTTCCTTGAAGGTGGGTTGATGAGGAGGGTGCAGAAAGACTTGAAGTGACCTGAAGAAGTGATGTGTGTGGCCAGTGATTGCCTTGAAACATCCCATTAGCATCTCAGATCACGCTGCAGGTCTGGGAAGAGCCTGGACTGGAAGACCTGGATGGTAGTACTGGGATGAGCCATTTAACCTCCTCAAATCTCAGTTTCTTTGTCCATAAAATTTCTTGTAGTTAAAAGTAGTTTGCATGAAAAAACAAGTTTGCATGAACTAACTGTCTTAGTCTCACAATAATGAGATATTAGAATCAAAAGCCACTATCAATTTGAACATTCCTGGGATCAGAAGTATACTGCCTCACAAGTGAGACATTTTGGTTTTCTTTTTTTTTTTCACAACTCCAACTGATGGCAAAATGTGCATCCTTGTAACATCTACTTGGCCTAATTCCTGTTGTGGTGGTTAATTTTATGTGTCCACTTGACTGGGTCACAGTACCTTGATGTTTCATCCAGCACCAGTCTAGCTGTTGCTGTCAATGCATCTTTTAGGTGAAATTAACATTTAAACTGGTAGACTGTGAATAATGCAGATTACACTTCATCTGGGTGGGCCTCATCCAATCAGTTGAAAGCCTAAAGAAAATACAGACTGAGATCCCTGGAGGAAGAGGGAATCCTGCCTTCAGACTATCTCAAGACTGAAGCTGCAACACTAACTCTTCCCTAGGTCTCCAACCTGCTGGCCTACCCTGCAGATTCTGGACTCAACAGCCTTTACAACTGCATAAGCTAGTTCCTTAAAATCTCTCTCTTTCTCTCATGTCATGCCTTCAAATATTTGAAGAGTCTTTATATCACCCTGTGTTACTTTGGATCCCGAGAATGGGTTGATGGTTGGAGAGTTCTTTCGGGGGCAGAGACAAAATGGGATGAGATGGAAGCAAAAATAAAGAATGCCAAGTACTGAAGGGGTTAGCCCAGAGTTGTGCACCTACTAGATATTCCTTAACTAAGAGTTGTTAGGATGAATAAAGAGACACCAGACCAGGAAAGACACTCATCCCCACCAGTGTCCTCTACCATTTGTAGAACTTGTTGGGCTATCACAATATTTGCTTTCACGCTTGGGAGATAATTGGCAGTTAGCTCTTGCAGCAGCAGCAGTAGGGGAATAAAAAGCCAGGAGGAAGAGAGTAGGTCTGGTTCATCTGCAAGATCCGGCGCATGCTTATGTGAATGACAAACAACAGCTCCGGGATGGCTCAGCGCCTGGACATCTGTTGTCACCCTGTCTGCTAGCTGTGCTTTCTTCCTTAAGCATGAATGAGGTGACTGAGGGGGAACTGGGAAATCTTCGCAGTGTGGGAGCCAAGGACAGCGCCCCTGAAATCTGCCTGCGGTCTCATTCTTTGTCTGGAAGCTTACTGCGAATGCTTGTACCAGGGATGGGAAATGTGGCTAATTTTTGCTCGAGCTTCCCTGGTGGGCTCCCCCTGCCCCAACTGTGTGTGGTACCAACACTTTGAGAATATCACAGAAAAGCAGTTAAATAAAAAGTCCTACAAGTCCACAGCCCAAGCACAACTGCTTTTGGTTTTTTAAGTTTTTAATCCACCTGCAGATATACTTTAGTGTAATTATAATCAGTGAATGAATAGAATTTTGTATTATAAATTTTTTTCATGTAACACTTTATGATAAACATGTTTTTTCATTGTTTCTGTTCATCAGTGCTGTTTTATAGCTGTGGTATTATGGTATTTCAGAGCTGATGTGCCACGGTTAAGTTAACCATCCTTCATTGTTAAACATGTCTAATACTTGTTACAAAAACACCCTGCAGTAAGTATCTTTTTGTGTATAGCTTTTTCCTTTTGAAGGAAGTTATTAAAAACTTCCTTCAGCATTTCCAGAGAAGGAATCAAGAGATGTGAGTATTTTTGTTTTGCTACATATTGCTGTATTATGTTGTGTTATACCAAGACAAATTGTATATATATTGTTTGTATTGGTATAAATAACAAAAACAGTGTGCAAATGTGTGTCATATTTACCAGAGTGTTGCCAGATAGGATGTTAATTATAATGAATATAAAGTGACATCATAGTGTTTTCATTTTATTAACAAAAATAACCGTTTTCCGTACATTACTTACCAATTACATTTCTTCTTGTGTGTATTGCCTGCTTGTGTCCATGGAGGTATTGATTTTTACAAATTCACTTACAATTCATTTAATCCAATTTATATGAGCTCTTTACATATTAGTCATATTAATAGAAGTATCCTTCTAGTGTGTTCTCCTTATCTTTATTATTTCTTTTTGCATAATGATTGAAATTTTTCTTATTCTTAATAGGCTTTCCAATTCTTTATTGTCTTTTAAGAAAGACCCTTTAATCAATCCGGTGTTACCTTGTTCTTATTTTTTGTTTTCGTCTGCCATTTGAACTTGGTGAACTATTACCTAACTTGTGAGACTATTTTAATATTCAAGCTTAGTTCTGATTCAAAATGGTTCTGGTTACCCTCAACTCAATCAACCAACAGAGTTCAAAAATAAACTTTGGCTCATTTTATTATTCAGAATGTGCAATTAATACTTCAGTTTCTGGACTCTTAAAGTATGATTCATTCTCATCTTTTTTTTTAGTTACACAGAGTGCTTGAAGCTTTTGAATGATTTTAGTATCTTTCATGTATGCTCCACCTGTATCCTCTACGGGGATGGGGGAAGTAGCTTTTGAAGGCAGGGTCTATGCACTGCATTTACATGATGTTAAGTCCTCTCCCCCCAGCCTGGGTAGTTTCCAGCTGTGTCGCCTGGACTGCCTTTTGCTCTAGATACTGTCTGGGTCAAGGTCTCTCATTAGCCACTGAACAACTGTACTTTAGGGTTGGCGTGTGGCCTCCCTCCCACATGGCAGCTGTGAGTTCGGACAAGAACTCAGCCCCAATTTGGAGGGCTTGTATTTGGCCCTCCTCTGCTCTGCTTGGTTAAGGCCAAGGCTCTGCTGTTCACAGCAAAGACTGTGGTTCATATGCAACGTGGGCTCCAGAATGGAAGATTGGAAAGCATTGCCGTATAGAGTACTTGGCTTACAGTGGCTTTTTAGTAAGTGATGTTCACTCATTTGTCAACAGTCTGGAGAGTATTTCTTATCTCAGCCTGCAGACCTTCTTAGAACCCAGTGCTGAGGGGACAGAGTAAGACAGCAGAGGTGGCCTCAACTGAGAGCAGGGGTTCTGTAGTTCAAGTTAAAATGTGCAGAGACAGTAGTCAGCAGTGTACAGCTGGGTCTTGAGTTAGTGCGTAATATCTGGGGGGTGAAGACAGAGCCTAGGGATTCTTGGGGGTAAAATGAGTCATGGATGGTATGTTGCTGAGTCACTGATTGAGTGGGAAACGAAGAGGAAGATCTAGAAGCAGGATTCTAGGCACTGCGGGGAAGAGGGCTCTACCAGCAGAGGTGGGGCTGTGAACTGGTACCCATATAAACAGTCTGTGTTCAAAAATGATCTGACCTCCAGCAGGGAGGGGTCAGGAAATGGGGAGGAGCCCAGGAACTTGACAGAAGTAGAGTCAGTTGAGCTGGAAACCCTGGAGAGGGTAGGAGGGCAAACTGGTGCTCCTGGCAGCTCCCCCAGGAATTCTGGAGAGTTGGGCCAGAATCACCTGCGTGGGGTCTTGCCTTGCTTCTCTGCCAGGCTGTCTTGCTGATCTGTTCCATTGGATTTGAGGGCAAAGACCCAGATGCAGACTCGTGGGGGAGTGTTTCAGCTCTGGGCTTTATAGAGGAAATTTCAAGACCCGCCCTTCTTCCCAGACTGGGTTATATGTCCCTTCCGTGTATTCTGTGTAGATTTCTAACATGGCTTTTACATTTTTAAATCATCATCATCATGACTCGGTTCTCAAAACAATGTTTATCTATGTACTAATTCTAACCCCAAAAAGAAAATCCCAGAAAAGTGACACAGCAAATACCCATGTATTTGCCTGCTGTCCAGATTTAGTAAATGTTAACATTCTTCTTATTAAGTTTTTTTTTTTATTGTTGAAGTGTAATTGCTTTACAATGTTGTATTAGTTTCTGCTGTACACTTGTTAAGTCTTATAAAGAGATAAAATTTTAGAGATACAGCAAAAGTCCCAGCTATCTATCACATCCCCTTTCCGTGTTCTTTTGGACAGAGGTAAGCACATAAAGATTCACCATTTTTAGGGCATGTGTCTCTGGAGTGTGTGTTCTTGGAGGGTAGCACCATATCTCATTCATCTTGAATCTTTAACTTATAGAAGTGCCTGACAGGTGACACAAGCTGCTGCTGATAAGTCACTTCAGTTGTGTCCGACTCTGTGCAACCCCATAGGCGGGAGCCCAGCAGGCTCCCCTGTCCCTGGGATTCTCCAGGCAAAAACACTGGAGTGGGTTGCCATTTCCTTCTCCAGGTGACACAAGCTAGAGATAACTAAACATTGAAGGAATGAATGAATGGCAGAAATTGTTCATTATTGTTATTATTAATCCTTCACTGTACCTAACGTGTGTGTGCTTAAATTGTGTCAAACTCTTTGTGACCCCACAGAATGTAGCCTGCCAGGCTCTTCTGTTCATGGGATTTCCCAGGCAAGAATACTGGAGTGGGGAACACGTGTACACCCGTGGCGGATTCAGGTTGATATATGGCAAAACCAATACAATACTGTAAAGTAATTAACCTCCAATTAAAATAAATAAATTTATATTAAAAAAAAGAATACTGGAGTGGGTTGCTATTTACTTCTCTAGGGGATCTTCCCGACCCAAGGCTCAAACCTGTGTCTCCTGCATTGGCAGGCAGGTTCTACACTGCTGAACCATTGGGGCTCTGTAAATGTGTGATGAGTTGGGGAATTAAAAAAATCTTGATCTCTTACTGAGAATAATTTTCTCAGTTTTGTTATGTTCTTTTCTCCTTTGTGTTGGCTCATGGAGCATATTTGCCTCTGAGTCTTACAAAAAGATAATGTTCGGGCATCTTTAGGGTTTGTAAATAGGTGACCAGAAACATGAGCTGCCTTGAGGAACTTACAGTGTATATAAAGACCAACTTGATTTCCTCAGAATTAATTTCAGATGCAGAAGAGAAAAGAGGGAAAAGGAGAGTATGTGTGAAAGCATTGATGCATCAAGGAAGAAATCAACTAAATTAATGTCATTAGAAATTGCATTTAATTTGAGTGGAAAATATTCTAGGCCATCGTATAATCTCTTTTCTGGAAATGCTAGTCCTGATAAATTGATACATACAGATGTGGAAACACACACACACACACACACACACACTCTCTGTTTACTTGTGTGTTTCCTTTAGTCTGTGGCTCCATGAATTCTCCTGGGGACTTTTAATGTCCGGAATATATAGTGTAGACAAACTAGAATTCTAGCAACAACACACATTTTTCTGTGGGACACTGGCTGTCTCTCCCATGCTCCAATGTCTTAACCACCTGTTTTCCTGGTTGAAGGATATTGATGTTTCCATACAGATTTGGAGCAAAAAGGCTTGGTTTTATTCATTTTCCCCTCTGAAAGAGTGATGCTTTTCAAAATGAACACACTGAACAGCAAATTATCATCCCATTAAATGCATAAAATTATAGACAGCTGAGCCAAACCTGTTACCGTCCCCTTTCCTTGGATACAGTCTAACAAGCCAGCTACAAATTCCACATGATCAATTTGCTTAGCTCTGATGGCAATTTACAAAAGGCAGTGTTTTGCTTCAAGGCCATTGAGAAGCAGTCTTGAAGGATAGGCCATGCTTTAGGCACCCTTAGGTATGAAGCCTTCTGCTCAGGCTCTCGTGCTTTCCGTGGCTTTGGTGTCCATCCCCGGCGGGTTTTGGTGTCAGAAGAAGTCCTTCACTGTTGGCTCCACTGCCTGTACTGTTTTCACAGTTACTATTCATACATCCTCTCTCTTTGTGAAATGCAACTGTTGTCTGGTATCTTTTTGCACAATACAAGTGACCGTGAGCAGTGGGGGTGCAGAGTAGTATCTATTAACTCATTTATTAATTAATTCATCCACATTTACTGGGCACCATTCTAGGAATTCTAGAATGGCTCACTCTTCTAGGAACTGTGCCAAGTACTAAGGGTTAAAAAATGAATAAGAAACAACTACTGCTCTCAAGGAACTCACAGTCTAGCAGAACAGGGAGATGCATGTATATAATAAAAAAGGAAAAAGGAAGTAGTGTGATGGCCTGTAACAGCAACAGAGAAAAGGTGTCACCAGTGGGTCTCTGGTGATCAAATAACTTCTGAAGAACATAAGAAGCCCTTCCAATAACCTTGCTTCCTCCATCCTCACAGTCAGTAGTGTTGTGTATTTATTGTCTGTAAAGGTTAAATGAATGTCCATTCATGCTGAAAAGAATTTCCAGGAATTCCAGTTTCCCAGTATTCCTTCCATGCTACTGTTACTGAGTCTAAGCTTGTACTGCTCACTGCACAACAGGCCGATAAATCAAGAGATGAGGTCATGGGGCAAGGGGTAGTAACTTTATTCAGAAAGTCAGTAGGCTGAGAAGATAGTGGACTAGTGTCCCAAAGAACCATCTTACCCAGGTTAGCATTCAGATTTCTTTTATACTAAAAGCTGTGTCTGGTTGTTGCAAAGTTCTTGGTGCAGGCACCCTTTGTTCTTGCAGCTGTCCAGGTAGGTGTGATCACAGTGTTCCTATAAACCTTTAACGAGACAATTGTTATTTTCTGTTTTGCAACTTTTTTTCTGTGTATCAGTGGAAAGTGTTATACTTTACAGGTCAGAGCCTTGAGAGTGGAGTATCATGTGTATTTCGGGGCTACTGGCAACGTCCTTTATAAAAGGCCTGGAGCCAGCATGAGTCAGCACAGGCAACAGAGCATGAAGGTTAGAGCTAAAGGAAGAGATCCAATATATGGAGTCAGGCTTGTTCTTTTCTGTTACATTACCCCAGGCATAATACACTCCAGTAAACTGGATTTCCTCATTATTTCCAAGCACACATTACTTCTGCCCATGCACTTTCCTCTTCTTGGAATTCCTCCTCCCTGTTGCTTAGTTTAGAAGTCTTACAGGAACATCAAGGCTAGCCCACTTTGCGCTAAGCTCCTGGAGCATTTGAGACTATTCTTAAGAGTATGGAACATATGACCTTGCTTGAGTGTTTTAGGTCCATTGAAGTCTGTATAGCAGACTGTGAGCTTCCCGGGGGCTCACAGTCCCTTGAAGAGCATGAAGTGCCCTATGCAATTTTCAATAACTTCTTGGATACTGTAGTTAGTCAAAGCTATGGTTTTTCCAGTAGTCATGTACAGATGTGAGAGTTGGAACATAAAGAAGACTGAATGCCAAAGAACTGATGCTTTTGAACTGTGCTGGAGAAGACTCTTGAGAGTCCTTTTGACAGCAAGGAGATCTAACCAGTCAATTCTAAAGGAAATCAACCTGAATATCATAGGAAGGACTGATACTGAAGCTGAAGCACCAATAATTACGTCACCTGGTGTGAAGAGCCAACTCACTGGAAAAGATCCTGATGCTGGGAAAGACTGAGGGCAGGATCAGAAGGGGTGACAAAGGATGAGATGGTTGGATGGCATCACCTACTCAATGGACATGGATTTGAGCAAGCTCCAGGAGACAGTGAAGGACAGGGAAGCCTGATATGCTGCAGTCCATGGGGTTGGAGTTGGGCATGACTTGGTGGCTGAACAACAGCAACAACTTGGTTAATGACTAGGAACATTTTGATACCAAGGAGAGAAAATTCAGTTTAGATTTTCTTGGCTGAGCTGTTATCAAGAAATCCCCCAGACTCAGTTTGAATCTCATCACCCTTAAAGTGAGGAATATTTACAAACCTAATAACAAAATTTCACTGTCAGGAGACATGACCTGAAGGGAAATAAAAAAGCTTGCTATCTGTGTGTGTGTGTTTTAGTACAGAAATATTCCAGTTAATTTTATGCCAAGCCAGAAATAAAAAGCCTCTTCTGAGAAAAGGGGCCCCTGCCTCCAACCAGAGGTGTTGACTCATAGATCTCAAGTCACATGCATTGCCTTGGAATTTGCTTGTCATTAGCCTAGGTTGGGCAGCTGTGACAAGAGGGTCATTCTATCAGCCAAGGAGGGATTCTGTTCCTGCAGTTTGGCCTGAGAAACTGGTTGATGGAGGCAGGATCCTTCATCGTATAGATCCTGGATGTGATCTTGATTGTGATCTTGTTGGGGGTCCTGACCCCCAAATCGTGATACCACACAAGGATTTGGTAACTTTCCTCCAAGTTGGTCTTTTCATAGTTAGCGTAGTAGTGATGTTTGATAAATTAAAACAAGGAGTCAACTGTGGAACTGAAAGCGAACACGCATTATGCACATCATTTTAGTTTCAGACTCTTAAAATTTAACAGAAGAAAAGACAAGGAAAATGCATATCGCAAAGGGATGAAAATGAAGAATAGACATTCATAATTCAGTATGGCTTTGATGCCTTACGCTTTGCTCCTGGCTCAGCCAGATGATCACTTAAGTCAGTGAGGGCTGGGTGCCTGTGACATCAGCCAGGGACCATCTGCCTCTGATACTAGGATGATGTTAGAATTCATAGGTAGTCCCAGGTTTGAGGAAACCAAAGGAATCACAGCACAGAAATGGGTTCAAGGGCTTGCAGAAATCCTTGGTTGCCTTTATTGGCATTTCTAGGGCATATCTAAGAGTTGGGGTAGGTGTAGGTGAGACCAATATCTGGGTGTCAGCAGCTATGGTAGGTGGTAATACTGACCATGTCAGGTTTGAATTATCTGATAACCAGATTGTAGGATGATGATCCTGATCCTAGTTGGAGACATCTGCAAGGTTAGAACAAAAGTTCATTGATGTAAGGGCCAAAACATGGGGTCCAGGATTCCAGGCAAGGAGGTTAAGAGATAGAATCTGTGTCGACACCTAGAAAGAGCCTTCCAAGGTTTCACTGAAGTGGTGAAGTTTAGCATAGTTTTGGAAGAGAGAAGGAATATATCTTTATCAAGAGAGTGGGTGTATGTGAAGGAAAATGGCAGATGATTCCTATATTCTGAGTGAGAAGACTAGTCCAGGATGTGTCTGGTGTTTCTGCAGTAAACATCTTTGCCACAACCAGTTTCCTGGCACAACTGATTTTGCCATAAAGGATAAAATAACTGGTTGACATTCACGTTACATTACATTTACATTACAGTAGAAAACGATAGCTTATCAGTTTGCAAATTTTTCTGTGAGGTAATTTAAGTCAGGCTCTGTTAATTTTTCTTTTTTTAACCATTTTTGAAAAACTTAGGAATCATGCAATTATTTTCTCTTGGGGGGGACAGGAGGAGCTTGATACTTCTTTTGCCTCCAGCTTCCAATATTTTGTGAGAAGTTGGGTAAAGATGGCACAAGATAACAAGCTGTCATATCTAAATTAGCTAAAGAATCAGTCGTTAATGCTCTCCAAGACTGTTGTGAATTGGTAGCTGCCAGTTTTTTAATTTGTGATAACTTGGTCAACTTTTAGTTTTGATGACTGGAAGAGATGACTTGTGTTCCCTAAAGGATTTGCAAAAACTGATATGTTACTTTCTGGCACGATGTGACTATCAACCAGTTATTTTACATTTTATGGCAAGAAGGCCATATGGTCAACTAGTTGAAACTGCTTGAGATGAATAAACAAAGATGTTTATTCAAAAATACCTAGAATTGGTCCAGGATGCTGGTCTCTCTTTCCAGGAGGTCGGAGCGTTAGCCCCTGACTACCTGGAAGCCAATAGATGAGAGTGGCATTGTCATACTAATAACTGGGCATCCATTTCTCATTTCAGGACCACTGTTGGAACTATTTATTTGTCTTCCTTGGCAGTCAGCAAGAGTTGGCAACCCCCTTGGCAAGGTTATAAGGGAGTCTTGGAAATCTGTTGCCATTTAAAAATTGTATTTTAAATTTTGGGATATTTTAATCAGTTTAGAAATAATCTACCTCAGAAAAAGAGGATACAAATTTGAAAACTATGCCATCACGGCTCTTTAACAGCTGATGATGCTGTAGGCAAGGAAATGGCTAGGCAGTAACTGTTAGAATGAATAATGACATTAAATGAAATACAAAACAAATCCGAACCAGTTTTATTGAATTGGAAGGAAGAGACAGACACAGGCTGAAAATTTACCCGAATCTGATTAGGGAAATAAACCCTCAGACAGAAAAATGATGGATGATGGTGTGAGCTGATTAACTTGAGCCCCATTGGGAGGTAAATGGGAGAGACTGCCACAGAGTTTCAGAGCAGGAGAGAGTGCAGATCTTTAATCCAGATAGACTGAGCCTGACAGGCTGTAGTCCATGGGGTCGCAAAGAGTTGGACACGACTGAGTGACTTTCCCTTTACTTCACTTCATTTCAGACTCGTCTTGACAGATGAGAAGACCGAGGCTTAAAGAAATAAACAACTTGACAGAAGTCTGGCCGGTTAATAAGGGACAGAGTTTGAACTTGAATCCACACCTTCCGACTGTTGAAAAGTTTGAGACACTTTGCTTGATCCTAGTACTTAGTCCATTGACCAGCCTGCATCAGTGCCCATCTTCAGGCTCTGTGATGTCTGAGTCCGTTTTCCTTGCCATCTGAGTCACTTTGTCACCTTGTCCTGCACTTGGGTTACAGGCAGGAGAGTGGCAAGGCTCTGCAATACGGGTGTGCCATCCTGTCTGTGCTCTGTGCTCTGGGTGCGGCAGGACCCCAAGCTGCCTCTTGGTTCCCTTTGTTCTCAGATAAGCTCTCAGCTCTGGGTTGACTCAGGCGACTCGCTTCCCTGCGTATCCGCCCCGCAGAGACCTCGGGGCCTGACCAGCTGCCGGCAGCACATCTTCCTCCTACCTCTCGCCTGGGCCCAGGTTACTTCTCCAGAGGGTAGAACCGTCACTACCTGCAGCCTCAAGCCAGGGGCTGGCTTGAGGGAGCCTCCGGCCCTATCTGCCTCTTATCTGTCCTTTATGTTGTATGTGGAATCAGTGTTAAACTCAGAGTCTTCTTAGACTAGGCAATCTCACTGCCCTTTCTTTTATTTCTTAGGCCACTGCCTTAGATCAGGAACTCACTGTTTTCTAATTAGCCTCTCTCACCCCTGACCAAAGAATTTTCTCTGCCATAGATCCGGCTATTGCACCTTTTCCATTAGACCTGAAATTGGGTTTCTACTCCTTTTTGGATCAAGTCAAAGATTTTATCACATCCCTTCTCTTGTCACCTTTTATATTGAATTCTAATACTTTTTGGTCTTAGAAATATAAATCCATGAAAACACTTGGGACCTGCAGGAAGTAAAATGTGGGCAGTTTAATATAAGAGCAGGCGCAACCCACAGTGACTGGTGAATTTCTTTTCTAGTCCAGGAGTGTGAAATATAATCATGGGTTTTTGGGTTTTTTTAGACATTTCTTAAAAGGGACCTCTAGAAGGTAGAGAAGCAGTTAGCTTTCTATTTATGGTACTATGTCATCTTTGTTTTGATAAAAAATGTCTTATTTTAAAAAGATTTGAAGTAGCACTTTTCCTAATCTAAGCAGTCTGGTTTTTTGTGTGGCTGAAGATGCTTTTAGATTTCTGGGAGCTTTTTAGTCTCCAGACATGTATGTTGGAACGTGAAGTAGCTATATTTTCCCCACGATGATGCTTTTTAAGTCATAATGGTTGAAACAAAAATTCTGGGGTTTGGCTTCTGGTTGAAGATTAAGTATTGCAGAAATTATCCCAACTGTTAGAATTTGGCCACATAGCAGCAGGTGGGCAGTGACCAGGGGCGAGGAAGCCCAGAACACAAGGTATTCTCAGGGAAAATACGTGACGCTGTGCAGTCCTGGCCCCAATCTCGCATTCCCTTTCCGTATCTCTCAATACTATCTCATGACTTTGGGCAGTATTTATTCAGGATTAACTGAATTCTGTTTTAGGTGCCACGGATTCAAAATCAAATAATAGCCTATTTTACACTGTGCACACAGATCAATTCCAGATGGATTGCTGATGTAATTGTGAAAGATAATACAGCTTTTAGAAAATAGGTAACTATTTCATGACCTTGGAGGAGGTAAAGATTAAAAAAAAAAAAAGATCCAAACGAAGACTAACTAGATAAAGGGAAAAAGTGGATTAGATTAAGATTGAGAATTTCTGTTCACCAAAAAACACCAAGAAGTACATTATTAAGATGAGTGAATATAGCATGGGAAACTATAGTCAATATCTTGTGTAAAAGCTATAATGGAAAATAATCTCAAAAATAATATATGTCTGTATAAATGAATCACCTTGCTGTAAACCTGAAACATTGTAAATCAGCTATACTTCAATTATATATATATATATATATATATATATATATATATAAAGANCCAATAAGGAAAAAGGCAAATAAGAACTTTACAAGTAAGGATGTCTAAAAGGCCAGTAAGTGTGTGAAAATTTGTTCAGTGTCATTAGTCATCAGGGAAATGCCAATTAAAATCGTAATGAAATACTAATACATATATACCAAAGTGGTTAAAAAGAGAGACAAAAAAACATCAAAATTGGTGAGGGTGTAGGCAGACTAGTACTCCTACACTCTTCTTGGGGGAATAAACCGGTATTTTGGAAACCACTTTGGGCGCAATTAAAGCTGAAGAAGTGCTGAACTCTGACCTAGAAATGTCAAGCCTGGGTAGGTATATACATCTAATATATACATCTAACAGATGATCCACCTTAATGTTTGGATGAAGAGTAACAAGGACAAAAGGAAATTCAGACTTTTCTGGAGGGATTGGCTGTTCTGGCTCAGATGGTAAAGAATCTGCCTGCAATCCAGGAGACCCTGGGTCCAGAAGATCCCCTGGAGAAGGCAATGGCAAGCCACTCCAATACTCTTGTCTGGAGAATTCCATGGACAGAGGAGCCTGGCGGGCTACAATCTGTGAGGCTGCAAAGAGTTAGACACAACTGAGTGACTGACACTTTTCACTTTAGGTGTTCATGTGGGAGAGGTGGGGAAGTGAGAGGGGGAAATTGGTTGAGGGAGGGTTTTGTTAGAAAAATACGATCAAAACATGGTGCTTAAAATATGGGAGAGATTAAATAACTTTATAAGTTCACCTATTACAAGAGGTTTTAAGTTAACAAAACACCCCCCACCCCCTAGATTTAGGAAGCAAGATGAGAATTAATGTAGATGTAGGTAAGTTATATGTGGGTAGGTGTGTGTCAAAGGGGTTTTCTATGAATAGCTTCTATTTTCTTGGTGAAATAAAATGCTGGCTAATTTGCAAAGTCAGATAGACAAAGGTTAAGTTAGGGACTGTAAAAAGTGGGGAGGTTTTAGAATAGCTGCTACAGGGAAATGGGAGAGAGGTGATCAGGGAAGGTAATACAAGTAAGAGTCGTTCAGGACTCAGTTGCTGTCGGAGAGCTTAAGCTTGCAGTGGCATCATCTGACACTCCATACACCTTCCTGCAGGATTCCTCAGCAGTGAGGGTCGGTCATGAGGAGTTCAAGTGAGCTGAGCCTTTTGGCAAAAGGAATTGAAGAAATGCCTCATGGAAACTAGGTTGGATAAGAAAGGATGAGAAATAATAAGACAGGTGATGGACGGGTGGACAAGAGAAGAGCTGAGAACTGAAGGTCATCGTAAGATATAGTAACAAGAAGGAAGATGGACCTGAGGGGATAAGGTGGCTGGAAGGAATGGTGGTCTGGGGCAGACGTGGGCATGTTGGTCTTTGTTTTCCCATGATAAGACCCAAGGTTTGGCTGTGATAGTGGGTGAGAATCTCACTGTGAGATTCGACGGTGGGTGAATCTCACTGAATTCAAGAGGTGGAGGAGCTTTGCAGCCAGGCTGTTAGCTGGGGTGATTCTCTCATACACTGGGACTGTAGGATGATGATAGGACAAGGACAAGAGAGAGAGACTAGGGGAAAGATACTAAAGTTCTCAGGTGAGTCAGGGGTGGTGACCAGGTGGTCTGTGAAGAGGGTGCAAGGAAGGGTCAAAAGTGATAGAACTGGGAAGCATGGCTTTCAGAGGAGGGAGTATTTTTATACGTGGGTAAAGGAGGGGAGTGTTGAAGAGGTCAGTGAAGGGAAAGGGATGGTTCAGAACCTACTGCTTGATCATGTGGAGTGGAAAGTTTCAGCAAAGAGACAAGGCTTAACTTGAGAGATTCTCTGTCTCCGAGACTTCTCCAAGGTAATGCCATGATCGTGCCAACATTTAGCGTTAGAGGAAAGCAGTTTGAGGGTGCAGTTCACAGAGCAGTAGGTAAGGAAAACAATAAACAAAGGAATGTCACAATAGATTGGAAGCTCCTTGCAGGCAAGGACTGTGCTCTGTCCTGCTGGACTTAGCCTCCACATTTACGCAGTACACCTGCAAGTGTGTGTGTGTATGTGTGTGCGTTAGTCACTCAATAGTGTCTGACTCTTTGCGACCCCATGAACTGTAGCCTGCCAGGTCCCTCTGTCCATGGAATTCTCCAGGCATGCATCCTGGAGTGGGTTGCCATGCCCTTCTCCAATATGATCTCCTTTGAATTTCTAAACACCACATAAATTTTCTAAGTATTGTACCTCCTTGAGAGGTGTGGAAACTGAAGCTTAACTAGGTTAGGTGTCTTGTATGAGATTGGAAGTAGGACCAGGTTTCAAGCTTAGATCTTCTGACTTCTAGGGTAGAAGTGCTGAGAAACGTTGAATGCATACATTCAGAAGAAATAGATTGCTTTAGTGAGTTATATTTTATATGGAATTAGAACCTTGATTTTCTGATAGCATATATCAATAATGATATATATATAGATATGATTTCATATATGCAATATATTTTAAAGCAGTCTTGAAATGAAAAAAAAAACCACCCTTAAGCAAAAAACAAAACCCATCAGTCCACATATTTTTCTCTCTTGATATCTTTGTGTGTATTTGCACTTGACTGAGAGGAAGTGAAAGTAATCAGTTTCCCCCTGACCTTCCATAAATGTGCTGACCTGAGGATGCTATAAAGGGATATGGACACTTAAACCATTCTATGATCATTACCAATTAATAGGGCCACTTGGCCTTTTTCCGACATTCAAAAATGGTTCCATCTGAATTAATCACAGTGATATTAATAAAAGGAAAGGTTCTGCAAGGTGCCCCCTTTTGAACACATCCTATATAACTAGTTTTAAAGGAGATGAAATCTTTTACTATGAAAACCTGGAATGCATTGTCCTTGCGTTCTGATTATTTTGTGAAATGATTTCCCTGCTGATAGAGCAGGGGTGCCTGCAGCCACCATCACGCGCATTCCAATTCAATCCCCTTCCTGGGTCTACCGGAGTTTTTATGGCCACTTAGCAATCCTGACATTCTGCAAATTGTATGGTGAAACCTTAATGATTTCTGAAACAAGAATGAGGTAATCTTCACAGCAATTTTAAATATTCCAGAGGTCAAGGGGGCATTTATGGTTTCCTTTATCACAGACTGAATTGACTTTTTCAGTTAATCATTTAAGCCACAAATTACCTATATTATGGATATTATCACAGACGAATCTGGTTTTTGTGTTCCTTCTCCTAGGTGCTTTGGGTATTTGTTGGTAAGGCAGGAAAGTCAGACCAGATGGCCTGGATTATTATTGGAAGCAGATCATCGATTCAAGAGTGCCTTTCTTCTTTCTCCCTTCCTCCACCCTGTCTTCAGTGCTAGCAGCGAAAACAGTAATTGGCTCCCTGGAAAAAAGGGGAGATTTACTCCCTAGGAATGGCTGCCTGAGTACATGAAAAGGTGCCCCTCCTTTAGATGACCGTGTGTGCTTTGTTCTCAGCTCAGATTGAAGATATTAGCTTTGTACGCAATGTGATGCGGATGCAGATAACAAGAAGGATGTTGGAATGTACTCTTGTGGCTGAGAGTGGCTTACATAGATGTCTTACTCCCCCCTCTCCACCCCCCAAAAAATCTTTATGGATAGAAAGTGTGAATTAGGTCATTTGGTTTTTGTCAGGTTTTTGAAGGCAGAGGTCAGGTACCCGTCTGGGTGACACCTGGCCCAGTGTTCTGCACAATGGTATGCTTGTGTAGAATAATATCAATGATATGAGTGACAGCAAGAGTGGGTTGCACTTTCGGAGCCTGATGCAGTTGTGAGAAGGGCGTGGGCTTTTCAGGTTATTGTTAAAATAGGGAAATGGCATGGGGGGAGGGCTTCCACGTTCACTTCGCCAGTTTGTGGCTGAATTTGCAGCTCAAGGAGTTGCTTTCAGAACCCCATTTCCAAACACTTACAAAACTTGTACTACTGGTCACAGGGAAGGTCTGTAGAAAGCCCCACAAAATCCGGAGTTGTAGGGGGGTGTCTGTGCTTGCGTGGGGATATCAAGGTCACTGCCTTGGGCTTCTTGGTTAGGGACAGGAAGGAGGGAGTACGGTGGGAAGGCTTCTAAGCTATGCTCAGCATTTCCTAACTACTTCCCCTGGTTTAACCTCAACAGGCAAATGAAATGGAAAATTCTAGGAAAAACATACAAGGAAATAATATCCCCAGTTCCCTGGGGTCTGCGTATAATTTGGGTAATTGAGGAAACAGGTTTGAGGCGGGGTGAAGGTGGAGGACAGTACCACCTTTTTGCACCAAAGCAGTTGCCCCCGCCAACCCCCTCTCTGGTCTCCACTTTGCTTTCCTCAGAGAAAGCCGACTAGTGAGAGCCTCTTTCAGGGTCTCTCCTACGCTGACCTCCTCTCCTGCCCTCAGATCAGCGTTCTTTCTGAACTGTGAGCCGTCTGTGCGTGTATAGGAACCATGGTGCCATCTTCAGATGGTGGTGGCAAACCAAGCGTCCTCACCCTTCCATCAGAAGACCCTTCGTAGCTGAGCAGCTCTGCAGGGTCATATGGCATCGTTGCCCTGCCTGGTTGGCATCATTTGCTGTAAAGAAGGCATGACGGCAACAATTATCATGCACTCTGGCTGCCGCCTGTGGCCACTCTCAGTAGGGTCAACCCACTCGCGTGTTAGAATGAGTTTATCCCCCTGGGGAATCTGCCTGGGCTGGGGCAGCCATATGTGGGGTTGTGTGTGTGTGTGTGTGTGTTTTGTTTTGCATTGTCAGGGATCTAGTCACCCATTCACATGTGTCTGATCTGAAAGCCGGCCTCTCTGAGTAGGTGGTGGCTGCGGAGGCGATATTTGCATTTCTGACCTGCGACATGCCTTTGCTGAATGAAATTGATATAATTACTATACACCATGACTGCCTCTAGAGTTGTATCCGTTCTGGTTGGCTTTTTTTTCTTCTTCTACTTCATCAGCATCCAATTAATTAACAGTTGCCATGGCGACCATTGCCATGGCAGCATAAAATTCTCCCAGAGGGCTCCTCATTCATATTCTAATGAAATACATGTGCAGAGCTGGATGGCTGGAAAAAGTGGTGAGGAGAATTCAGGAAGAATGGAAGTAGAACTAGGAAAGAGCTGCTTTATCTCAAAGTTCTGCTCTCTCTAGCTTCTGTCCCAGATCGCCTTACTTTTCAAAGAATATCTTTATTTTTATATATTATTTTTCCCAGTTTCCATTTTTTCCCCTAATATTTTTCTATTTCTATAGCCTGGCAGTTCTTGGGATTAGGAATATATTATTGGACAAAATGAGCTTTTCCCATTCTGTTCTCATTCCTTTTTTTAGTTCATACAGTGAGGGACATGTCCATCTGGTGGGATTTCTAATGAATTCTTCGTTGGTCAGAAAAGACAGTGAGGCAACAGTTTTGTTGCTTACAGCCATTGATGGCTTCCATCCCTCAGAAGAAGATAATATCTTGTCACTTGCCCACATCTAACTTCCTGGGAAGCAGTGTCTCTGACAGATCTTAACAGCCTCTGCAGATCTATCCGCTGATTGTACATCCCTGTTCGATGTCTATCTATACTCATGTGCTCTTTCAGTTTCTTCTGAAAGGCCTAAGAGTCTCCCCTCAGCTGACCGCCCCCTCCTTATAGGGGTGCCTTGTATTTTGGCCTGAGGCCCTCAGTGCCTATAGTTCTGTTTTAGTCCTCTGGCCTTGCTTGCTTTCCTGTCTCCAGGCCTGTCCAAGACATTGTCCACACAGCTGTCTATTTCTAAGTCACAGTTTTTACTGTAATCGTCAGCTGTAACCTTTAGTCTTTGAAGGGTCCTGCTGTCTGTACCAGTGGTCCTCAAACTTTAGTTTGCCTAACTTGTGAAATGTGCAGCTCCCCAGGCATCTCTCCCAGAAACTATGATTTGTTAAATTTGGACTGGAGCTCAGGGACCTGCTTTTCTAGTAAACAGTCTAGGTGATTCTAATGTAGACCATCTGTGGGCTCCATCTTGAGAAACACTGGCCGAGAGATGAAGCCTGAATTCTTAGTGTGGTGTCCAAAACCCAGGACAATTTGATGCCTACCTATTTCTGCCTTTTTAACTTCTTTTCTGGTAATGATTCATCCTTGGATCTTCCACTCACACGCCTGGGGTTCTAACCATATCAAAATTGTCAATATTCTCCACACATGCTGCACACAGTTCAAGTTCCAAGCCTTTGCTTAAACTCTTCCTTTGTCTGAAATGACCTTGCTATTGTGGGGATCAGAATATGCCACCCTCCCAATAAGGGCTTCCCGGGTGGTGCTAGTGGTAAAGAACCCGTCTGCCAGTGCAGCATAAGAGACACAGGTTCGATCCCTGGATCGGGAAGATCCCCTGGAGAAGGCCATGACAACCCAGTCCGGTATTCTTGCCTGGAGAATCCCATGGACAGAGGAGCCTGGTGGGCTGTAGTCCATGGGATTGCACAGAATTGAACATGATTGAACAACTTACTCATTGGAAAAGACTGTGATGCTGGGAGGGATTGGGGGCAGGAGGAGAAGGGGACGACAGAAGATGAGATGGCTGAAAGGCATCACCGACTCGATGGACGTGAGTCTGAGTGAACTCCGGGAGTTGGTGATGGACAGGGAGGCCTGGCGTGCTGTGATTCATGGGGTCACAAAGAGTCGGACATGACTGAGCGACTGAACTGAACTGAAGCAACTTAGCATATATATATATAATGTATATATTTAATATATTTATATATAATATATATGTATATATTTATAGACCCAATAAGCCACTTTGGAATAAAGATTATTTTGAGCTGAAGGCATTTAAGAAGCAGAAGTCATAGAAGAAATTCTATGCTTTTCTTTCTGCCCCAAAGCAGGGCATATATTTATTTCCCTTTCTGAGAGTGTGCCCCTCCTGTCTCCTGTACCAGGAAGAAGAGAATGACTCAATCACCAGAGATGATTAGACTCTTGTTACTAAAGATAAGTGATATGTAAATTTCATTTGTAATATTTAAGATTTTAGTAAGATTTAGTAAGATACAATAAAATATATCCTACAGACTTGTGTCTTACTCATAAACCTTACTAAATAATCCTTATCTTCCATCAGTTTCCCTTATATATTTACCCTCTCACAATTTACTGTCTTTAAGAAGATCAGACTCCTTTCTCTTGTCATTTCTCCACAATTTATTGCTCTTTGTTAAAAGGGTATATAAGCTCATAGGCGAAACCGCTGCTTGGAGTTTCCAGGTCTCCCACATTGTAGGCGGATTCTTTACCAGCTGAGCCACCAGGGAAGCCCAAGAATACTGGAGTGGGTAGCCTATCCCTTCTCCAGGGATCTTCCCAACTCAGGAATCATACTGGGGTCCCCTGCATTCCAGGTGGATTCTTTACCAGCTGAGCTACCAGGGAAGCCCAAAGTGAAAGCCACTCATTTGTGTCTGACTCTTTGTGGCCCCATGGACTGTAGCCCTCCAGGCTCCTCTGTCCATGGAATTCTCCAGGCCAGAATACTGGAGTGGGTAGTGTTCCCTTCTCCATGGGATCTTCCAATCCACGGATCGAACCCAGGTCTCCCACATTGCAGGTGGATTCTTTACCATCTGAGCCACCAGGGAAGCCTCAATATTTAAGATTTTAGTAAGATTTAGTAAGGTTTGTTCTACAGACTTGTTTCTTGCTTATAAACCTTACTAAATAACCTTTACCTCCCATCAGTTTCCCTTATATATTTACCTTCTCACGATTTACTGTCCCTAAGAAGATCAAGCTCCTTTATCTTGTCATTTCTCCACAGTGTATTGCCCTTTGTTAAAATGATCTATAAGCTCATAGGCCAAACTGCTTCTTGGAGTTTCATGCGTTTTCTGTGAGCCCCCCTCCTTGCGTATATGAAATCTTTTCTCTTGTTAAGCTGACTTTTGTTACTTTAATTCACTGGCCCCAGTCACTAAACATAACAGGGTAGAGGAAAAGTTTCTCTTCTCCTGCACTCTCTGTGATCCTAAACAGACTTTCCTCAATCTAGTGTCACCTCTTTCTTGAAGTCTTCTACTTTCTTCCAGATAGAATCAACCTTTCTTTGTGTCCCATAGCACTTTATTGCCCCTGTGCTTGTACTTACCACATTTCATTTTAATTCTCTCTCAAAGAGTTGTAGTCCTTGCTTCTTGAAGGTTCTTGCCAATGGAAGAAAATAATTACTTAGCATCTACTAAGGACTGTGAATGGTGCCAGTAAGTATTCTCCTTACCATAAGCTGCTTTCTTATTAAAAGCAACAATAAAAATATAACCACCTGAGTTGAGTCCTCGATTCCAGGCAGTGTGCATATTATCATTTAATACTCATAGCAACTTTATGATACCGCTTTTATGAATTTTTTTTTTAACCAGTAAGGAAACGGCAGTAAGTTACCCAAACCTGATAACTAGTAAATGGAGCAGTTGGAATTTATCCAAGTTAGTTTGACTCTGGAGCCTGCCTAGGTTACTAATTTAAGGTGGGGAAACCTCCCCGAGAGTAGCCAGCTAGAGGCAGAAGATCCAGGCCAATGGGCCAGTCTTTGTGCTTTGAACCCTCGGCACCTCCTGTAGTTCTTGACACGTGGTTCACTGACTGGAAGAAGGCCTTTTGGGTGTCAACATGATTGTTATTTTATGACTTAGAGAAGCGACTCATCCAGGGTAGTATAGTTAGAAAGAGGCTGAGCAGAAACTTAACACAGTAAAGTGAGTTCAGCAAGTCACAGATCGCTCCTCAATACTGTGGGAGACTTGGATGAACCTGGGATTCTGATCATCATTTACAGCGTTGTTTCAAGTTCCTGGGTTGGTTTTTGAGACTGATGTGAACAGTCAGAACCTGAGGTGTGGGGACTGTGAATAAGGCATGCATCTATGGAGCTGCCACAGTGCTGTGCCTGTCCCCAGTGGCATTCGAATCCATATCTTGGTATCTGCCAAGTAGCTTTGGTATTTGGAATTAGGAGATTTCAGTCAAACGTTTGGGATTTAGTCCACAAAAGGACATTTGGAAGAGGACTCAACAGCGCTTGGCAGCTGATGAAGGAAGATGTTTTCTCACCTAGTTTTCACAAGTGGTTTCTGCAACCTCACCTTCAAATCACTTGCCAAACACAGTTCTGCCTGCGGAGGGACTGAAAAAGAAAATGCAGTTAACCCCATATGTTCTGTTTAGAAGCGCATCTGAGTGGCAGCTTAGAGCCAGAGTCTCATGTCCCGGGACTTTCTGATGAGGGGGTCTGATGATTTCCTTTCCCTAGGAATTTAATAACCCCAGGACTCATCTATCTAGCTAGAGTCTGAAGTCAGCAGGAACTCAGATTATTGGCGCCTGGTTTTGCCTGATGGCGGTGCTACTAAATCCATCTTAGACGAGCTTGTTAGCCTGTGGCTGGAGCTTCATTCTGCCTGAGCTTCTTGGGAGTGGGCAGTTGTTGGCTCTTGCCCAGGGTGCAGCCCACCTTGGGATTTCACTGGATGCTGAGGACAGAGAGGGTCCCTGTGCAGATGATGGGGCTTCACCGATTGTCACCTTGCCCAGCTGTATCCGTCTGATGCACCTGCTGCAGGCTGCCAGCATAATGTACCCCGCTCAGGTGTGAGGGGAGGATGCTTTGAACAGTTCATCTCCTGCATGATTCATCAGGCCCCTGCTTCCTGATCCACTCCCACGTTCTCCTACCTTCCATCCCCCACAACGTGATCAGCAGGACTAGCAAGGCATTTGCTTTGAAAGAGGTGGAGATCAGAGGACGAAATTATTAACCTCCACGTCAACTGTAATTAATGCACCAAGCCACCTGGATATTTAGTAACTGGAAATGAAATCAATCTGGGTTTTAAAATTTAATTTATATACAGCCAGTTCGATAAATCAGTGACCCATTGCTAGGTAACTCACTGCTCTGAGTTTGGAGAAGAATTTCTATCCTCATTGTTGTCTGGGTATTTTGCAGCTTCAGAAATGAATCCAGAGCTGTTGACCTGTCAGGAAAGGGTAGGCTGGTATAATGGCTTTGAAAAATCTTGACTCTCACTGCAGCTTGGATAGGAACAGGCAACGTGATTTCTGTATTTTGTTTATAGCTGTTTTCATTTAATTCACGATTCCCTCCCTCCCCACCCCACAGTGGAAAAAAAATAACTAAATGTCTAATTTGGTTTGAGTGGATGTCTGATTTGAGCATTTAAACAGAGCCTTCAAGGAATGCTCAGCCTTTCTAGGAAGAAATGCTTTGAATCTCAGATTGCCTGCATCTTCCTCCTGCTTCTCTTCCCCCCCAAAAATGGCATCTGGTGTAAGGGGAGGCATTCAGTGTCTGGACGAGGGGCCGTGGCTCCTAGGACCTCGTGGGCGAGGGGAGGAGCCGGGTCCTTGGTCATGGGGGCTGTGTTCTTAGGTTGCTGACTCTGGGCTCCCCTGCTTCCAGTGTCACACCTTGAATGTGGCTGGTATAACCTGGGCCTGGCCAGGGGCTGGTTCCCTGGCTGACCTTTGACCCTCAGTGGCTATGCTCATCACACACAGGCCCTTGACAGGCCCCGTCAGTCAATGCACTCTCAGTGCTCTGCTGGAGGGGAAGCTGGCTTGAGAGAAACAGGAGGGCCCTCCTTGCACCCTCCTTGCCATGAGGCCACACTGATGTGGCCTGGCCCTAGGTTGGTGCAGGCAGCTTGAGACTGTTTTGTTTTTTCCCTAGAAATCCATGTAGGGGGCCAGGGCCATGCCTCCTACTCTGCTTGGTTTGCTTATTCTGTGCCAAAGCTCCGAGAAGGAAGTGAGACCTACGTCACACAGCTCTGCCCTCCTGCCCTCCCCTTCTCCCACCTTCCCGGCTGGAAAGGGACGGATCCTTGGTCCACTCTGCTCTGCTGTACGACAGTCTCCTCTGCCATAGGGTAGAACGCATTGGCTTTCCTGCCTGGGTGAAAGTAAGGTGTTAGTTGCTCAGTCATGTCTAACTCTCTGCGGCCCCCTGGACTGTAGCCCTCCAGGCTCCTCTGTCCATGGAATTCTCCAGGCAAGAATACTGGAGTGGGTTGCCATTCCCTTCTCCAGGGGGTCTTTCCGATCCAGGGATGGATCCCGGGTCTCCCGAGTTGCAGGCAGATTCTTTACCTGAGTAGAGCCCAGGGAGCCCTGGGTAGAGGGGCATAGAATCCAAGAGACAGTGGGGCTTTTATGCATTAGTGACATCCAGCCTTGGTTCTTGATAATTAAAGTGAGAGCATGGAGGGGTTAAGGGGATGGGGTGGAAAGGGGAAAATCTGCTTTCAAGACAAAAGCCTGGCCTCAAGCCTACTGTTTTGCTGTGTAACCTGGTTTCTGAAAGCCATGAAATGAAAATTATTCTTGCCATTCTTTTTTTATTCTTTTGATAAAGATTCTGCCTTTTGTGTAGCTGGGAGCCTCCCGGGGCCTTGGGCAATTCTAGGGTGATGACAGCATCTTCAGAAATCTAGAAGAAAAAAGCACATGAATGATTTTCAACAAAATTTACCTTCATTAAAATGGTAATGTGTGAGATTTGATTACATGTTCTCATCTGACTATAGTTCATAGAATGTGGATTCTCAGTCAGCAGCATTTAAGAAGCACCAGTAGTAATGTGTGTGTGTGTGTGTGTGAGAGAGAGAGAGAGAGAGAAAGAGAGGACAAAAGACATTTACGGACTGAATAGCATGGGAAAGAATATCACAGGTACAGAAAAGTTGGGGTTAAACTTGCAGATAGAACACAAAAAATTGAGATGTTTAAAAGATGACACATAAGTGAATGAGATTAATATCATCTCAATACAGGAGTTCTGAGGGAACATGGGACAAAGAAGTGATTGGAGCTAGACATATATAACCAGATACAAACTTCTTAAGTGATTTGGGGATGAGACTTGAAGGTAAGCTTATTCATCCATCTACCAAAAACAAAACAAAACAAAACAAAACACTGAGGCATAAGGATTAGGTGATGGGAGCTAAAGATTTTGGTGAAGGCAACTCACCCTAACTTTCTGAAGACTCACGTAAACGGGGACCTGTAACCTCCCTAGAGCAGTGGTTCTCAAACTTAGTGGCACAGTGGATTTACCTGGAGATCTTTAAAGGACACTGATGCCTGGGTCCCATTCCCAGGGACTGGGATTGTTCTAACTGGATTATAAAAACGTCCTTCAGTCTGTACTGGCTTGAATTGTGTCCCCTCCCAAATTTGTGCTCTTCCTGGAGCCTCAGAATGTGACAGTGTTTGTAAATAGTGTCAACTGCAGATGTCATTAGTTAAGATGAGAGTATACTGGCGTGAGGGGGAGCCCTTAAACCAATATGGCCGATGGGCTCATAGGAAGAGAAGAGGCACAAAAACACACGTCCATGGAGACAAAGTGATATGATGAGTCACAGGAGCAGTACCTCGTACGTAACCAAGGAAGTAGAGTTGAAGCATGCCTCTGTAGGTGCCGAGGAATGCCACGGATTACCTCCAGCCGCCAGGAGCTAGGGGAAGGGCGTGGAACAGGCTCCCGTTCAGAGCCCTCCAGAAAAACACTTTAAAAATCAGTTTATGCATTTATTTTTGGCTGTGCGGGATCTTCGCTGCTGCATGGGCTTTTTTCTAGCTGCGGTGAGTAGAGGCTACTCTCTAGTTGTGGAGCTCAGGCCCTAGGGCATGTGGACGTCGGTAGCTGGGGCTCCTGGGCTGTAGAGCACAGGCTTGGTGGTTGTGACACACAGGCTTAATTGCTGCACAGCATGTGGAATCTTCCAAGACGAGGGATCGAACCCGTGTCTCTTGCCTTGATAGGCAGATTCTTATCCAATGTGTCACCAGAGAAGTCCCAGGTGACTTCTAGCCTCTAGAACTTGAATGATTGCCCCTACCACATTTAATGCAGCAGAGAGAAAGCAAGACAGATTGGAAAAGTTTTGAGGGTCAGTCTACGCAGAGGGCAGAATCTTAGTCCCCGAGGATTTGACTTTTTCAGAACTGTGAGAGAATGCATTTTCGTTTATGGCCGTCCGGTGTCATGCTTTGTCATGGCAGGCCTAGGAAGCTGATACAGGTTACTACAAGGTGCAGCCAGCGTTGTCAACCACGGCCCTCGATTGTAGAGCACAGTAAGTGCTCAGCTGGTGTCAGCTGCTGTCGTCTCCCTGAAGCACACAGCCCTGGCTGTACTCAGGAATCTGCTGAACCCCAGAAAAGCATCTCGGATAGTGTTTGGTGCTCTTTGAGAGGCGTCTTATGCAGCCTCCTTCTCAGAGGATAGGCTACCACAGTTAATCAAGGGGAGGCAGTAGACTGTGGCTGCCAGCAGGGGAAGGAGGGAAGGAAGGCGTAGTCAGGGAGTTTGGGATGGACATACCAAATATATACACACTGCTGTGTTTAAAATGGAAAACCAGCAAGGTCCTGCTGCAGAGCACAAGGAACTCTGCTCAATGTCATGTGGCAGCCTGGCTCGCGGGGGAGTTTGGGGGAGAACGGATACATGTCTGTGTATGGCTGAGTCCCTTTGCTGTTCATCTGAAACTGTTACAACATTGTTAATCAGTTATATCCCAATATAAAATGTCAAAAAAAGAGAAGAAACAGTAGATTTGACCACTGTGAGGGGAGCACAGCATGTATGTCTTGAATAGAACACCCTCAGCAGTCTGGATGGCTAGGACCCCATGTCAGTGGGGTTAGCTCCGGAGGAGGGGTATGGCATCTACTCTTGTCCTGCTCATGTAGATGGACAGTATCTAGGGCTTTGAGGCCATACAGCATGTGACCTATTGCCTAAAACCTTGACTTCCAGTTCTTAGGGTTACAGAGCCTTCCTGAGCCAGGATGACCGACTGTCCTGGTTTGTCTGGGACTGAAGGGCTCCCTAGGATGTGGGGTTTTCATCACTAAAACTGGGACTGACTGCTGCTGCTGCTAAGTCGCTTCAGTCGTGTCTGACTCTGTGCGACCCCATAGATGGCAGCCTACCAGCTCCCCCGTCCCTGGGATTCTCCAGGCAGGAACACTGGAGTGGGTTGCCATTTCCTTCTCCAGTGCATGAAAGTGAAAAGTGAAAGGGAGGTCGCTCAGTCATGTCAGACTCTTCGAGACCCCATGGACTGCAGCCTACCAGACTCCTCCATCCATGGGATTTTCCAGGCAAGAGTACTGGAGTGGGGTGCCATTGCCTTCTGCAAAAACTGGGGCAGTTCTAGGCAAATCGGGTGGGTGTGTCACCACACAGAATCCTTTGATTGTTTTCCTTGGGGACTAAGATTCTGCCCTCTGCGTAGACTGACCCCCAAACTTTTCCAGTCTGTCTTGCTTTCTCTGCCGCATTAAATGTGGTAGGGACAATCATTCAAGAATCACGTGCTTGCTAAGAATCAGCACTTTGTCCCCTGGACTGATCTGACCCCACTCTCCTGATGAGGGTAGGATTCACCCATTTACAAGGAGTCTCATGCTTCTGGAATCTGTCTGGTGAGATCCTTGGAAGCCTTTTCTTTCTCATTGCTCATTATCATCAGCTTGCTATCAGCATCTCATCTGTTTTTACTCAAATAATTATTAATTTCTACATCTGCTTATACTCAGGCCTTCCAGTTATCCACTGAACACAGGAAGAAGACAGATTTCTCTATCAGTGGATTAGTTGTCAGTACTAATGGCAGCAGCGGGAAGCTCACAAATTGTGCGTGTGTGTGTGTGTGTGTGTGTGTGTGTGTGTGCATGTGTATGTGAGCCTTTGTGCACTTGGTGGGCAAATGGGTGTAGGGAAGAGAGAAAGGAAGGTGGGAATGCAGTAGAGAGGACCATCTGTTCCTTGTAGCCAATTTTAACTCTTTCTCCTGTTCCTCTAGTTATTTCATCCTTCCCTGGTTATCATTGTCTGAACACAGACATTCAGTGTTGCATGTTTCTGATGTACCGAACTGTCAAAAACAAAAATGACTCCTGTTTCCATTTTTCTACTCTTTAAGATAGCTAATCAATAGTTCGAAGGTAGACATCCTAAAAGCTGAAGAAAGTCCGTATCCTGTTTCATATTCTAATTTCCTATACTTTCTTCCTATTTATTTGATCTGTAGCTTTGAGAAAATCACTTGCTTCTCTGGTTATCAATTGCTTTGTATTAAAATGTTAGTCAAAACACAGAGCCCCAGACATACTGAAATATTTGCAAAGTGTGATTTTGATGATGCAGGTTATAGAATCTTTTTTGTATCATTCTTCTGCTCAGAGACCTAAAACAGGAGCTGAGAAAGCCCCATAGCCTATAAAATAAAATTTAAATTACTTAATATTTTATTCTCTATCCTATAAAATCTGGTTTCTGAAAACCTGAGCTATTTATTATCACTGGACCTCCAACATATACTGAATTGATTTTAGTTATTTTTACTGAGTATCTGTCTTTTATATTTATTTTAAAATCCTTTGACAGATGGACTTTTACCATTAAAAGAATTCCCAACACCTGGCAGCCGTTTTGCACCTAGTAAGTATTCAATAAATGTTAAGTCACATTGAAACTTTCCAGATATAGAAATACTTGAAAAAGTATAAATAGCTCATGAATTTTAAAATTTATCCCAAACTTATTTCCAGTCTTTAGAGAAGCATTTACTATTTCACCAGCAAGTATGATGTTAGCTGCAGGTTTTTCATAGATGCCTTTTAACAGAAAAAGAAAATTCCTTCTATTTCTAGTTTGCTAAGAGTTTTTGTTAAGAATGAGTGTTAGATTAGTTAAATGCTTTTTCTGGACCAGCTGCGATGATCATATGATTTTCTCCTTTATGTTGTCAATGTGGTGAGAAATTGATTTTTGATCGTTGAATCAGTCTTGCATTTCTGCCCTAAATAGTCAATTTTCTATTCTTCTTCTTACGTCTATCTCACGAATAGTATTGGTTTATAATCTTCTTTTCTTGTAATGTCCATTTCAGGTTTTAGGGTCAGGGTTAGACTGGCTTCATAAAATGAATTGGGAAGGAGAGTGGTAGGTTAATAGAACAGTTGCAAGGACTTAACAGGTAATCCCTATAGACCACCCAGTTTCTTCTGTGGTTAACAACTTACACTGCTGGGGTATGTTTGTCACAGCTAATGAACCAGTATATGTACATTATTATTATTAACTAATGTCCATTATTCATTCACATTTCTTATAGTTTTCACCTAATATCCATTTTCTGTTTCAGGATCCAATCCAGAATACCACTAACATTTAGTTGTCATATCTTTTTAGGCTTTTCTAGAGTCTGACAGTTTCTCAGGGGTTCTTTGTTTATAGTTCATTATTTGTTGTATTGACTTTTGCTCTTAATTTCCTTCTTTTTTAATTTTCTTGTTTATTTTTAATCTTTTAACTTTTAAAAGTGAGAAGAATTGATTTTAAAACTTTTATTTTCTAATATGAACAATTTAAAACTATAGCTTCCCTCTAAGCCTTGTCTCAGCTCCATCCTACAAATTGATTTATTTTTTTATTACCATTGAGTTATAAATATTTTCTGATGTCATTTGTGATTTCTTTTTTGACCCATGGATTATTTAGGAGTGTTCTGCTTAATTTATAAGTAAAGTGGGAAGATTTTCAAGCTATGTTTCTGTCATTTCTTAACTTACAGTGTGTTTAAAGCATATATTCTGTGTATTTTAAGTACTCAAAATTGTTTTATGGTCTATCTTGATGACTGTTTTGTGTGCATTTGAAAGGATTGTGTATTCTGGATTTGTTTGATATAATATTCTATAAATATCAGTAAGACCAAGTTGGTTTGGTATAATTGTTGCAGTCTTCTAAATCCTTGTTGAGTTTCTCTACTTCTATCAATTTACTGAGACAGGGGTGTTAAAAACTCCAGTCATGATTGTGGATTTGTTATTTCTCCATTTAGTTCTGCCAATTTTATTCTTATTTTGGGTCTCTATCATTAGGAGCATATGATTTATAGTTGCTTTGTCTTTTTGATGAAATGACTCCTTATCACTTAGAAGTAATCAGCTTTATCTCTAATAATATTTCATGTCTTGACATCTGCTTTGATATTAATATAACCACATCTGTTTTCACCCTTTTCCCTTCACCTCTTTGTTTCTATTACAGTGTTTCTGATTTCTAGCCTTTCCTGACACCTCTTTCTCAGATCATCCATTTCTGTGCTTATATTACCCATCCATTCTTGCACTGGTCCACTTTTTTTCCACTGAAGCTCTTAGCATGTTCATCGTAGTTGTTTTAAATTCGCAATCTGCTGTTTCCAAGATCCCTGCCATGTTCGCGTCTGGTTCTGATGCTTGCTCTGTGTCTTCAAACTGTGTTTTTTTTTTCTTTTTCACCTCTGAGTATGTCTTATAATTTTCTTTAGATAGCTGGACATGATATACAGGGTTAAATGAACTGAGATAAATAGTACTTTAGTGTGAGCTTTTATGATTAGCTAGCTGGGGGTTCAGTCATGTTTACTGTTGACTGTAGCTGTGGGTGTTGGAGGATCAGATTTCCTTTGGTCTCTTTGTTTTCGTTTCCCTCATTGGTTTTTCCTAGAGGCTTCTTAAACAAGCTCTGAGATGTGTGGTCTTCCAGTTGCATCGCCCTGTTGTCGGCAGGAATCCTCGTGACATGGTATGAAGTGTTGGGGGGGTGAGAGCTTTCTATAACCCTACAATCAGGTCTCAGCTTTTTAGTGAGCATGGGCTCCTGGGCTGCCACCTTTACAAGTGGTTTTTAGTTTGTTCCTGCCTCCAACACGTACATGTAGGTGAGCAGGAAAGCTAGAGCGGGGAGGATGGAGTTGGCTACTTCCTTTCTACCAGGTGAAAGCCCAGAGGTTGGAACTGGGTGTTTCCTCTCATGGATGGTTGGGCTCTGGGAGAATCTCAGTTGGTTAGATTCTGAAAAGACAGTCTGTGGAAAGCTGACCTTATTATGAAGAATGGAATGCTCTAGGTGTATTTCAGTGTGACTCCTTTTCCCCCTTCCCTGACAGGAGCACGAGGGGACTTTCTTCTGATCTCCCTTGGGAGGACCTGATAGATCTCCAGGAGGTAAAACTTTTTTTTTTTTTTTTACTTTATAACATATTTTATTATTTTTTTAATTGCATTATTGCTCTAATTTTGAATATGTATTTATAAAATCCAAGATAAATCAATCAGCTCTACCACACATGAAACTTCATATTATACACCACATACTATACAAGATGAAGAAAATTGTCCACTTCTTTCAAAAATTTCATAACATACAGGTATTTGATCTTTAAGCTTCTCTAGTTATTTGAAGTAAACCAAATATTTTCATATTCCCTATATTTATGAACTATAATGTGTTAACCTGTTTAACAAATCTGTNCTTTCTGAAGGTGACTTGAAGGTTATGCTGGTCAGTGAATTTAGTATATAAACTTAAAAAAAAATTATGACATTATTCTCCCCCTCTTTGTTTCATGTTTTTGAAGAACATTGACTACCTTAACATTTTATATAGAAAGAAATGTAAGCTTTTGCATTTTTCACCTTAATGACATTCACTAAGTCTACGGAATCTTCTGAAATTATTAACAAGAGAGAAAACAAGCATAAGGAGTTATTTGAATTTACAACACTGTTGAGTCTGACAATAATACTTTTATTTATTCTAAACAAGAAGTTACATGTGATTTAGATAAAAGACATTTTAAATGAAATTATATCTGGGTTGCTGTACCAGTAGCTACACTGTATTTTGAATCAATTTCTTTCCATAGAGAAATACACAGCATGCTACATGTTCCTTCTGTAGGTAAAGTGAAAATGTTGACTTTGTAATTAAGAGATAGCTATTGTGACGTCTTAGCTAATGATAATGGAGAAATATTCTTTGCATAAGGGGTTTATTCTTTGGGTCAAAAATAAGGTTAGGAAAATGAGAAGTTGGACATTTTCTTCCTCCTTTGTATATTTCCTTCCATTTTAAAGAATATGTTTTTGCGACATAAACATTTAAGGAGGATGTGAGAACTGGCCAACAAGCAAGATGCTTCGGATGGAAGACACCACTGTGAAACTGGTGGGCTGAATCTATTTCAGACTAGATGATCTGGACGTTGTCCCACTTTGCTGTGATGTCTTGAATCTTGTCCTTTTGCTTGGAATCTGATTCTAGAACTCATGATAAGTAATTTTTTAAATAAATTGTCCTTTGCTGATTGTTTCAGGGCTTGTTGATGTAGGAAACTCGGGACTGAGTCCCTTGGGGTGGAACACAGATAAAGTGAAAACAATAATACTTATTTCTACTGGAGCCTCGGAATGTCAAACTTGAAAAGCAGCCTGGACTCTTGGTCTTTATTGATATGAAATGTTGAAAGCAAAATAAAAATATCTTCAAGGAGGAAGCTGTTTCCTGCCAAGAATTGGGACATATATATCCCTATTGTCTTTAATTAAAACAATTTCATCTGAAACACAGGGTCCTTTTTCTAACACTAAGCACTGAAATGGTGTTTGTTTTGTTTTTCTGGACAAATATATATATATTTTTTCCTTGAACACTGCCTTGTATTTCTGTGAGTGACTGCTTTTATGAAAAGTTAATTTAAGTATTTATAAAATTAAAAATATTTTATATATTTCTGTTGTTCCAAATATAAGCTTAATCAGTTTTGAAGTTCTATATCAGAAAATGTCTTGTTTTATGGGGGAAAGACTTAGTTTTCAGCTGTAATATAGCTTGCTGTTTTTTTTTTTTTTTTTGCTGTGTAATGCCTTCACCTTACCACCGGGAAACAGTTTTGTGAAAGCCAGAAGAAAAGGACTTAGAATTTTAAAAAAGTATTTGAGGTAGCTTTCCTAAAAGTGAATCTAAAAATAAACTTAAGTAGATGCCTAAGGAAATAGCATTGTTGTATTCATTTTCAGCATGCTTTTAATGGGTAGTGTTGGCTTTACCGATCAAACGGCAGATCTTGTAATATGCACTTGAATTTTTAAAACACTGCATCGCATGTAACTTTGCACCAGTGCAGCCGTGTAATATTTATGGTATATTTTATCCCTAGCTTACCAAGGCTTGTCTTAACAAGAGGCATAATTCTTTTATTAGAAACTCTTAATTAAAATGAATCTTGTAAAACTGAAGTAGATCAATGATCTATTATCTTTGAACAAATTTCTGAGAAGACCTAAGCCCAGGACATAAATTCAAAAAGCAGCCTCACCTAGCAAGTCTTATTGTCCCGGGACTGGATTCTTTCTCCATGATCTTAGCGGTTCTAAAAAATCAGTATTCTTTCATTATCTTCAGGAAATGGACTTCTTGTCACAGGTATCTCTTTTCACTTAGATTGTCAAGAGTCTCATAATATTTTAAAATACTTTAACTCACTTTTTTGGCTAAAATTAACTTATACTTGTAGAAATTTAAAATTCAGAGAAATACTAATTGAAGTATTTTCTTCTAGTTTTTCCTCTGTAATTTAAATATAGAGGAAATATTTCTGTTTATGGAATTTCATACCCTGCTTTATAAAGTAAATGTATCTCAATATGTAACTTACTATTTTAGAGGAAAGAATGTAGTTCTGTCTTGAGATCTGGGTTCTGGCTAAACATTGACTTTCATTTCCCTCTTTAAGAAAAGATTTTGATCAAGAATGATAACATAATAACAATTAATAATATAAGAATAATAATAATAGATCAGGATCTGATTGGGTCTGAGTATTAATTTCTCTCTTCTCTTTCTTTCTGTCTGCCTCTCTGTCTCCTTATTTATTGAGAGAAGTGTCATCATGAAGTTGGAGGTGGTGATGTGATAGTCAGAAATGGTGACCTGTAATCTGGCCTCGTCAGGTCTGAATACTGTATTCTTTGTATTCTAATGGTATCCTGAATCCCAAAGCCATCATCATCATAATCATCACCATCAGATTCTATATGTGAATAACACTCTACATCAAAGAAGCAAAACATAACTATGTTATCTCATCTGGCCTGAGTACCAGGGATAGACAGGGTAGAACATAAATTATTATTTCCATTTTACAGTTGGTAAAACTGATGAAGAGATTCATCCAAGGCTACATATCTGGTAAATAATAGAGCCAAAACTAGGCCTCAGATTTATTTGTTTATTTACTTCTTTTTAAATTGGAGTATAAAGCTTTACAATGATGTGTTAGTTTCTGCTGTACAACAATGTGAATCAGCTCTATGTATACATATATTCCCTCTCTCTAGAGTCTCCCTCCCACTCTTCTGATAGCAGGGCTAACATAAAAAAAATTTTTTTTTCTTTTAGTAGGGCATCAAATCCAGTCTCCACCAACACGAATGAAATTAAAGGTAGGTAGATATTAGCAACATCGGCAACGATAACTGGTATTTATTAAGTGCTTACTAGGTGGCCAGCACTGTGCCAAGATTTTACTGGATTATCACACTTAACTATTGCAACAACCTTTTGAGGTGACACCATTATCTCTCCATTTTGTGGGAAAATGCAGCTGAACACACAGACATAGAGAGGCTAAGTGCCACACACAGCTAGATGTGGAATGAATCACTGAATGTCGGACTCTGCAGGAAAGATGACCCTCACTGCAGTGTAATGCTACTTCAACATCCATACGGTCCATCTTAAAAATTTTCATTTAAAACTACTTACTGTTAGATCATATTAGAAAAACCAAGGACATACACTATGAATTCTCTTGCTGCACTTTCCACCCTTTTATATAAATATGAAACATGTTAATATTTTTCAGATACCATTATTTTTTGCTTTGTGACTTTATTAAAAATATTAAAAATGAAAACTTCGGATTACTTGTCTTTTTTTTATCCTAGGTTACTTTGCTTCTATGTAGTTAGAAGGACATTTAGCTCATTCATTCTAGTCCTTGATCTGGTGGATAGTATGCTTAATCATTTATCTATTATTTTATCTAGTATCAATCATTCATGTTTACATGCACTTTTGGTTTAGTTTTTAGGACGTTTTAATTTGTATTATACATTCATTTATCATATCATTCATTTGCTGTATAGCTATATACTTACATACGTTAAATTGAAAATCTTTAATTGTTATGTGTTCACTATTTTTTGTAGATGTGAAACTTTTGAAACCAA
Source organism: Neotragus pygmaeus (assembly GCA_006410875.1). Taxonomy (NCBI): domain Eukaryota; kingdom Metazoa; phylum Chordata; class Mammalia; order Artiodactyla; family Bovidae; genus Neotragus; species Neotragus pygmaeus. Next base: position 513,530 of record SJYV01021251.1, read on the forward strand.
ATCTACTTTGAGAAAACTAATAGTAAGCATTTAAATTTCAGCAGAAGAAATAGCTTGACCCCACAGTTTTCATCAGGGAAGGCTTACAATGGAACGTCTGGCAGGGAAGCAGCTTTTTAAATCTATTAAATCAGTGAAGAGACAGCCATGAATAATTTTAAGTGAATCTCTTGATTATCTATTTCATATACTAAAATCATGGTTATGTGACTGTATTTATATAGGTTGCCTGGAGACAAGTCAGCCTTAATCCATTTTTGTTATTTATGGGATAAAGTGTGCTCACTCACCCTTATTTTCATTTGTATAAATCTGCTTTGGCTTCTGCTGTATCATATAAGGTTAAAGAAGAGAACTATTTCCCATATTTCCTAAACAAAAGTTGACCTTGAAAAGAAACAACGTGTATCTTGTATTAGTCATGATAGCAATCAGCTTCTGGATTCAGATTATATGAAATTATTAGGAACTGAATGCCTAGTGATGAAATTCTTCCTTAGCCACTGTGACTCAATACAGTTTGCTGTGTTTTCTCCTGCTTTCTGCCAGTCTACATGGTCCTTTCCTTCTGTCATGTTGATAAACCTTGGAAATTTGTTGTTTTCTTGGAAACTCATAAGAGTGACAAGTGCGCTTGAACACAGGACATGTGCATGTAATGATCAAGGCTTTAGGTGTTTATTGAAGATCCCACATCAATGAGAGCCTTCTGCTTCTGGGTTTCTGGTCTTATTTGTACTCCTGTGACTTGGCTCTTGGAAACTTCCACTTCTCCAGATCTTTTTCATTTTTTTCCAGGGAAGGATTCTTCCTCTCCATTCCTGAGGCTATGTTTGTGGTCTGGTTAGGTACTACCACCTGCTGGACATTTAAATAATATCTCAACTCTCACACTAAACTTAAAATTCCAAGGAGGAGATAGCAAGTCTTGTATGTATTTTCAAGCCCCACAATGTTTTGACTTTTCACAATGTATGGGTTTCCCAGGTGGTGCAGTGGTAAAGAATCTGTCTGCCAGTGTAGGAGACACAAGAGACGTGGGTTCAATCCACGGGTAGGAAAAATCCCTAGAGTAGGAAATGGCAGCCCACTCCAGTATTCTCCTCTGGGAAATCCCATGGACAGAGGAGCTGGGTGAGCTACAGTCCATGGGGTCACAACTAGTTGGATACAACTGAGCACACACACACACACACACACACACACACAATATTTTACCAATAATAGATGCTTAAATCAATGTTTATTGCATTAATGAGTAAATGAAGTTCTACATTTTTTTTTCTTTCCAAAACTTGCTTCCAACAAACACCAGTCTCTTCAATAACAGGCACTGTGTTGGACATTAGAGAGTGATATAAAAGACATAACTCTAGCTTGGATAAATATATTCTTTAAAAAAGTTTATTTATTTATTTGTTTATTTTTCTGCACCAGGTCTTAGTTGTGGCACACAAGATCATTAGTTGCAGCATGCAGGTCTAGTTCCTTCCTGCTGCTGCCACCAAGTCACTTCAGTCGTGTCCGACTCTGTGTGACTCCGCAGACGGCAGCCCACCAGGCTCCTCCGTCCCCGGGATTCTCCAGGCAAGAACACTGGAGTGGGCTGCCATTTCCTTCTCCAATGCATTAAAGTAAAAAGTGAAAGTGAAGTCACTCAGTTGTGCCCAACTCTTAGCGACCCCATGGACTGCAGCCCACCAGGCTCCTCTGTCCATAGAATTTTCCAGGGAAGAGCACTGGAGTGGGTTGCCATTGCTGGACCCCCCCACGCTGGAAGTGTGTATTTTTAGCCACTGGACCACTAGCGGAGTCCCGAACACATTCTTTTTTGTTTGTTTTTGTTTTGTTGAGTGGCACGTGTGATCTTAGTTCCCCAACAACGGATGGAGCCTGTGACCCCTCTGTATGGAAGGCAAAGTCCTAACCACTGGACCATCGGGGGATTCATGGATGAATGCATTCCAATGGAGAATTCAGGCACATAAAGACATGGTTACTATGGGGTAACTGTGGGGCCACTATCTTTAGCTATGCTGAAGATAGTGAGTGAAAGTCACTCAGGAGTGTCTGATTCTGCAACCCCAGGGACTGTAGCCTGCTAGACTCCTCGGTGCATGGAATTCCCCAAGCAAGAATACTGGAGTGGGTAGACATTTCCTTCTCCAAGGGATCTTCCCAACCCAAGGATCGAACATTGCCAGTGTATTCTTTACCATCTGAGCTACCAGGTAAGGCCTTAGCTAGGCTAGAGATAAACAAAGTGGAGAGAAACAAAGTGTATCATGGGAACATGAGAGGATGAGCAACTAAACCAATTGGTGATAAGGTTCGAAGAGCTTTGGGGAGAGCTTTCTGGAGGAGGTGACACCTGAGGTGAGTTTGGAGGTATAAGTAGTGCTTAGATAAAGAAGGGGAGACAAGCAACCAAAGGCACTGAAGTGAGGGCAGGATCAGTGTGCTCAACAAACTGTGAGTAGAATTAGGGGGAGCCTACAACTTTGGCTGGAGGCGGGGGGGAAAGCAGCCTGGAGAGAGAGAGAGAGTTGTATAACACAGCCTGGAGAAAGGCAGATACAGTCCAGGCAGGAAAGAGGGGAACAGGTAATCTAGGACAGAAAGAGGCCATATGGAGTTAAGTGGTGGTACAATGGTTAAGACTCTGGCTTCTAAGGCAGGGGGTGTAGATTCAATCCCTGCTCAGGGAGCTAAGATCCCCTATACTGCACAGTGTTGCCAAAAAAATTTTTTTTAAATTTAAAAAACAAGAAAGAGGACAAAGAGGCAAGGTGGACAAGATCAGGGACAAGTAGCCTGGGCTGGAGGTTGAAGCAGAAGGGAGACCAAGACTGTGAGTGATGAGACCTTTGCATTTTACTTAAAGCTAATTAGAGTCAGTGAAGCACTTAAGAAAAATTTTAGACAGATCACGTGGACAAACATGAGCAGAATAGTTCAGAGGATGACACAGGACTGGAAGAAGGAAAATCTGTTTGCAAGCTATCATCCAGATGAGATTGGAGAAAGGTGTCAATTCAGAAAGGGGGGTTTGAGAAGAGGCAGGGACAATGACAGAGAGCACAAGATTTGGAGGAACAGATGAATGGTGAGGTCATCCCTTGATTTCATTTGCCATGACTGCTGTCACGAAATGCCACAAACCTGGTGGCCGAAAATAACACAGATTTATTATCTTATGGTTCTGGAGGTCAAAAGCCTAAATTCATTCTCAGTGGACTAAAATCAAGGGGTTGACTGGACAATGTGCCTTCTGGTGTGTGTCTGTGTGTGTATTTGTGTAGGCTCAGTCGAGTCCAAGTCTTTGGGGTCCAATGGACTGCAGCCTGCCAGTCTCCTCCATCCATGGGATTCTCCAGGCAAGGATACTGGAGTAGGTTGCCATTTTCTTCTCTAGGGAATCTTCCTGCCCCAGGGATTGAACCCTTGTCTCCTGTATTGCAGACGGATTCTTCACTGCACCACCTGGGAAGCTCCTCTGGTAGCTCTAGGGAGAATCTATTTCCTTGCCTTCTCCAGCTTCTAGAGGCTTTTATGTTCTTGGGTGCCTATTTTCAGAGTCAGCCACAGCACACATTTCTCCTCTCTGATCTCTGTTTCCTCTCACAATTCCTTCTCCTCACACTCTGCCTCTCCTGCTATACATGCTGAATCTGGAGTGTCTGTGAGGCTATTGCATGAAGAACCATCCAGGTGTTTGAATTTCCTCCTCTAGAAGGGAAGACCCACTCTCTATGGGACAAACAGTCCATACCATGTCTCATTTTCTTTATTTGTAAAACAGCAATAATAACGGTGAAAAGTGAAAGTTTCTCAGTCATGTCTGATTCCTTGTGATCCCATGGACTGTAGCCCACCAGGCCCTCTGTCCTTGGGATTTCTCAGGCAAGAATACTGGAGTGGGTTGCCATTTTCTTCCCCAGAGGATCTTTCCAACCCAGGGATCGAACCCATGTCTCTCTCATTGCAGTCGCATTCTTTACCTTCTGAGCCACCAGGGAAGCCCAATAATAATGGTACCTACTTCATAATGTGATTTTGAGGATTAAATGAAATAGCATATATAAAATGCCCAGTGCCTTTGGCAGTGCTTAGTCAGTGATGGTTATTCCTACCACTATGATGGTGATGACTAACTTCACCTCTGCAGTGGTTTTCACGATGCTGGGCATGGGGTATGTGTTCTTCATGTACTAGGAAATGTTAAAGACAAGTGTGTCATGTAACTATTCCAGGAAGAGTTTAAAGACTTGTCAGAGAAGCAAGAATTTCCCCCTGGGTAGCAGAGAGGTAAACTAATGTGTTTTAGCTCACTGGGTTTGGCAGAAAAAAGAGCTAAGATGATTATAAACCTATTCAATCACAATGTTGTTGGGTACTTAATCTCAGGCAAACAGTTCAATGTCAAGAAAACAGAAACATTTGTTTTCTCAAATGACCGAGTATGAACATATTTAACAGGATACAGGGAGTACACTCCCTTCCCCCACCAAGTTTCTTGCATACAGATATAGCAGACAGAGAAAATTGCCTTGTTGAGGGTAACACATAGTAGCTGATATAGGGCAGATTCGTGGGTTATATCCCTGGGTTGGGAAGATCCCCTGGTGTAGGTAATGACAACTTACTCCAGTATTCTTTCCTGGAGAATCCTATGGACAGAAGAGCCTGATGGGCTAAAGTCCCTGGGGTCGCATAGAGTTGGACACGACCTGGTCAGTTAACACACACACACACACACACACACACACACACACAGAGGGCAGATTACTATTATTTTGTTTTCTTTTTGATTTCTATTCCTTCTCTGTTTANGTCGCATAGAGTTGGACCTGGTCAGTTAACACACACACACACACACACACACACACACACACACACACAGAGGGCAGATTACTATTATTTTGTTTTCTTTTTGATTTCTATTCCTTCTCTGTTTACAGTTGTATGAGCTACATGTTGACTAATCAAATGAACAGAACATGTATCTTTGTGAATAAACGCTCGACCTTGAGTAGAGATCAAATCTTTTGTCTCATGGCCATCAGTGATGTATCTGGCAAAGCACAAATCAGAAGTCCTGTGGACTTTAGTTCAGGAGAGGAAGCCTCTTTATGGGATGATGTAATATAGCCTGGTTGTTGTGTTGTGCTTAGTCGTGTCTGACTCTTTGTAACCCCATGGACAATAGTCTGCCAGGCTCCTCTGTCCATGGGATTCTCCAGGTAAGAATACTGGAGTGGGTTGTCATTTCCTACTCCAGGAGATCATCTGGACCCAGGGATCAAACCTGCATCTCTTATGTCTCTTGCATTGGCAGGCAGATTCTTTACCACTAGCACCTGGGAAGCCCAATATAGCTTGGTAGTTACCTACAAAACCTAGAAAGTCTGGATCCCAGAGTTCACATCCTACCTTCACTGCTTTCCAGCTGTGCGAATTCAGACAAACATCAACTCCTTCCATTCATCATTATCTCTATCTGTAATATGTTAGAGACAGCATTAGTACTCTCTTATGGAGTTGCCTTCAAGTAGTGCACAATATGGAGAAGGCAATGTCAGCCCTCTCCAGTACTCTTGCCTGGAAAAATCCCATGGGTGGAGGAGCCTGGCGGGCTGCAGTCCATGGGGTCGCTGAGTCGGACACGACTTAGCGTCTTCACTTTCACTTTTCACTTTCATGCATTGGAGAAGGACATGGCGACCCACTTCAGTGTTCTTGCCTGGAGAATCCCAGGGACGGGGGAGCCTGGTGGGCTGCCGTCTATGGCGTCACACAGAGTTGGACATGACTGAAGTGACTTAGCAGCAGTAGCAGCAACAGCAGTGTACAATAAATGCTAGTTATGATTAAAAATGTGATTTCCTTATGTTTTGGCTTTAACAACTTAGCAAGTATTTCAGTTCAGTTGCTCAGTAGTGTCTGACTCTTTGCGACCCCGTGAATCACAGCACGCCAGGCTTCCCTGTCCATCACCAACTCCTGGAGTTTACTCAAACTCGTGTCCCTAGAGTTTACTCAGACTTATGTCCTTACAGTCAGTGATGCCATCCAGCCATCTCATACTCTGTCGTCCCCTTCTCCTCCTGCCTCCAATCCTTTCCAGCATTAGGGTATTTTCCAGTGAGTCGACTCTTCGCATGAGGTGGCCAAAGTATTGGAGTTTCAGCTTTAGTATCAGTCCTTCCAAAGAACATCCAGGACTGATCTCCTTTAGGATGGACTGGCTGGATTTTCTTGCAGTCCAAGGGACTCTCAAGACTCTTCTCCAACACCACAATTCAAAAGCATCAATTCTTCGGCACTCAGCTTTCTTCNTATCTTGTATATTTTATGTTAATTATCAAATATTTTACATAAAAACAATGCAGAGGTGAAAACACAAAAATTCTGTTATAAATCTCTTTACAAGGTAGATAATAAAGCCCAACCTTCCATTTAAAATTATGCAACTCACGCTTTGTTTCTCAACTAGAGGATTTCTTTTTCTTTTGAAGAGTAGTCATGCTTAGTTGCTTCGCAGTGCCTGTTCTCGGGGAGCTTCCAGTAGGGGCAAGAATTTTGTTCCAGGTAGAACTGATAAGACATCGCTTTAGGAAGATTTTCTGACCACGCCTGATCATTATATTCTAAAGTGTTTTCCTCACCATGTCAAGGACGACCTGGCTCATGCAAACAAAAAACTCCCTCTGCCCTGGCCCAGCCAGCAAGGATGGCGGAGTCTACATGACAGTCCAGATGATGTTCGGTACCGGCTGCCACAATTTGGCACAACCGTGAGGGGGCTTCCCTCATTGCTCAGCTGGTAAAGAATCCGCCTGCAACGCAGGAGACCTCAGTTCGATCCCTGGGTCAGAGAGATCCCCTGGAGAAGGGAATGGCTACGCAATCCGGTATTCTTGGGCTCCCCTGGCGGCTCATTCGGTAAAGAATCCACCTGCAATGAAGGGGACCCCGGTTCGATCCGTGAGTCAGGAAGACCCCTTGGAGAGGGGAATGGCTCCCCACTCCAGTATTCTGGCCTGGAGAATCCCATGGATGGGATCGCAAACAGGCNAGATCTTTAATCCATTTTGAGTTTATTTTTGTGTGTGGTGTTAGAAAGTGATCTAGTTTCACTTTTTAAAAAAAAGTGTGGGGACTCCCCTAGGATGGCCCTCCCTTCCCTGGAGTTTCTCTCTCTCTAACGTGTCTACACTGAGCCTCCAGCAATTGGTCAATTACATTTCAGAATATCCTACCTGAATACTGGTTCCCATGGAAGTTTCTGCTCCTGGAATTCTCCAGTAAATTCCAAATCTCTGTATCCATCTGTCTATTTCTCCAATTCTGAGGAACGCTGTGTTCCCTGTAACCTCAATTCTCTAATGGATGCATGAAGAGCTACTGATTTTCAGTTTGTTCAGCTTTTTTTCTTGTTATGATAGCTTCTTACATACTAGACCAAAAGCTGGAAGTTAAAACCAGTTTTTTTTTTCAATTGTATANTCTATTTCTCCAATTCTGAGGAACGCTGTGTTCCCTGTAACCTCAGTTCTCTAATGGATGCATGAAGAGCTACTGATTTTCAGTTTGTTCAGCTTTTTTTCTTGTTATGATAGCTTCTTACATACTAGACCAAAAGCTGGAAGTTAAAACCAGTTTTTTTTTTCAATTGTATAGAATTTCGTATTATTTTCAGTAGAATTGTTAGTTGGATACAAGCTAGCACATCATTACTAGTAATCAGTAACCTCAAGTATTGCTTTTTAGCAATAAAATTTTTTTTACCATATTACTATTCCATTGTTCATTTTAACCAGTGTCCTATTATTGGATAATCTGTTTAGCTCATTTTTTACCATCATAAATACAACTTAATGTCTTTATACCTAATGTTTAATTTTTAAAAATCATATCCTAGGATAAATACCTTGACGTGAGATTGCTGGGGCAAAAATAAGCATATTTTAAGATTTTTGTTATGTTGCAAGTATTCTTCAAAAACTTCTACCAAGCTATGTTCTCAAAAACAGTATATAAAAATGCCTGCTTTTCTGTACTTTACCCAGTAGTGGATATTATTATTTTTATACATGGTAATTTAAAAAGCCATAGTATCATATACGCATTCTTTGATTACTATTGAGGATAAATGTTTTTTTACCTGTAGTTTTTCATTTTCTTTCTTTTTAGGACATTTGTTGAAATGTAGTTTTTGGTTATCTCTTCATAACAAATTACTCAGTAGAATTTTTATTGTAAGGATAGGTTCAGAACATAGTTCAGTTGCTCAGTTGTGTCCGACTCTTTGTGACCCCACGCCAGGCTTCCCTGTCCATCACCAACTCCTAGAAATCACCAACGTGTCCATTGAGTCGATGATGCCATCCAACCATCAGACCAGTCAAGTCCAATTAGTTGGGTTTTGTCTGAAGATTGCTCATGTAGGCTAAGGAAGGAAAGGTGCATAAAAGTGCAGCCTTGATGTCAACCTGGAGAGAGCCTAGCCTGACTGGTAATGAATTAATCCCATGCAGTTTGCCTTTTGAAACTCATGCCTTGAGAAAAGTAGAGATAAGAAATAGAAAATGTTGGCTGAAGTGATGATTCTCCTGAGCCAAATAATCAGTTTAGAAAGTTCCTGCAGATCTGTTGCTAAGAAAGAATCTGGAATATTCACTTCTAACAGCCACCTTAGTGTGGCAGCCCTAGACCCCTTACATGCCCCCCTCCTTTTTTAAGATGTGAACCATTTTTGAAGTCTTTACTGAATTTGTTACAATATCACTCGTGTTTTATGCTTTTGGTTTCTTGTCTGTGAAGCATACGGGATCTTAGCTCCCCAACCAGGGATTGAACCCATACCCTGGCTCAGTTGGAAGGTGGTCTTTTTTTAACCACTGGACTACCAGAGACGTCCCTACTTGCCTTTCTAAAATTGAGAGAATCTTTTAAAGTATTTAGGAACTTTCAAGAGCCAGTATTATTAACTTCATAATACTATGGTGAGAACAGTTTTGGGGAAGGAGACCTGGCAGGTTAAGGACTGTGAGCCCTCAGATTTATTTCTGTTTGCCACCAGGAATCAGGTCACCTGGCTCAGTCTTAGATGTCAACACTGATAAATGACAGTGAGAAAGGTCTCCTCCTCTAAGATGAATTTAAAAGATGCTTCTTCTGGAAAATGCATGGAAGGCTGCAGCCTTATTTGAATGATTGTGAATGAGGAGGGACTCATTACACCCTAGAGAGCAGATGAATGGATAGTTCTGGGAAGCAAGTAAACAGGAAGAAGTCAGGGATTAAAGATTTCATGGCAGGGAAAGGTGAAGAACAGAAATTATGAATGACCCTGACTAATGGATGTGAGAGTCAATCACTCCTCTTTTTTTAAACTGAAGTGTAGTTGATTTACAATATTGTGTTGGTTTCAGGTGTACAGCAAAGTGATTCAGTTACATATATATGTTTATGTATATATACACACACATATATGTATACACACATACATATATGTTCTTTTTCAGATTCTTTTACAAGTTATTAGAAAATAACTATAGTTCCCTGTGCTATACAGTGCATCCTTGTTTATTTATTTTATATACAGTAATGTGCATATGAGCTTCCCTGGTGGCTCAGAGGTTAAAGCATCTGCCTGCAATGCGGGAGACCTGGGTTCGATCAGACTCCTAACTTATCCCTCCCCTTCCCATTCCTCTTTGGTAATCATAAGTTTGTTTTTTTGTCTGTGAGTCTGTAAATAATTTGTATTATTCATTTGTATTATTTGCATTCATTTGTATTATGTTTTAGGTTCCACAAATTAGTAATATCATATTTGTTTTTTTCTGTCTGACTTCACTTAATATGATAACCTCTAGTTCCATCCATGTTGCTATAAATGGCATTATTCCATTCTTTTTATGACTGGCTAATATTCCATTAGGGTTTCCCTGGTGGCTCAAATGGTAAAGAATCTTTCTGCAACATGGCAGACCTGGGTTCGATCCCTGGGTCAGGAAGATCCCCTGGAGAAGGAAATGGCAACCCACTCCAGTATTCTTGCCAGGAGAATTCCATGGACAGAGGAGCTCGGTGGGCCCCAATTTGTGTGGTTGCAAAGAGTTGGACATGACTATGCAACTAATGCACACATGCTTAGAATATGTTTCTCTAGATAGGATTTGGAAATAATCTCTAGTTCCATCCACGTTGCTACAAATGGCATTATTTCATTCTTTTTATGACTGGGTAATATTGCATTACATATATGTACCATATCTTAATTCCTTTATCTGTGGTTGGACGCTTAGGTTGCTTCTATGTCTTGGCTATTGTAAACAGTGCTGCTGTAAATATTGGGGTGCATGTATTCTTTTGCATTAGAGTTTTTTTCCCGGTATGTGGGCTTACTGGGACAGATGGTAATCCTATTTTTAGTTTTTTAAGGAAGCTCCAGGGCTTCCCAGGTGGCGCTAGTGATAAAGAATTCTCCTGTCAATGCAGGAGATGCAAGAGATGAGGGTTCAATCCCTGGGTCAGGAAGATCGCCTGGAGTAGGAAATGGCAACTCCCTCCAGTATTCTTGCCTGGAAAATTCCATGAACAGAGGAGCCTGGCAGGCACAGTCCATGGGGTCGCAAAAAGTTGGACACGACTGAGCACAGCAGATCACGCAAGGAACCTCCATACTGTTCTCCATAATGGCTGCACCCATTTATATTTCCACCAGCAGTGTAGGAAGGTTCCCTTTTCTCCACACCCTCCAACATTTATTATTTGTGGAGTTTTTGGTGATACCTCACTGTAGTTTCAGTTTGCATTTCTGTAATAATTAACAACATTGAGCATCTTCTCATGAATTTCCCTTCTATTTGAACTCCCCAGCTGGATGTAGCTCTCTGTCCAAGGAGCTATGATCAGTCTAGGCAGTATTTGTACAACTGGATGCTGTTTAAGTCAATCTCCTCCCCTCCTCTGACTTTATCCCCCAGTGATGCTGTGGTTCCCAAAGGCCTTTCTGTGGACAATCCCTGGCCAGGCCTCCATGTCAGGGAGAAGCTGGAGACGCACGCTGAGTCTCAGACCACCTCCCAGTCCAGCAAGTTACTGAGTATTCTCAGGATCCTGTTCCCTTCTCCGGTTAATAAATGTAATCCCAGACTCTGAGGAGGGCAAAGGCAGGCAGTCGAGGTGGATGGAATTAACTACCTTCTAAGGTGGACATAAATCATTTTGTCATTCATATGATATTTTAAGGCTGGATCAATTCTCTTTGGCTTTGCCCTGAAGCTACTGTGATGGAGAGGGAGGCTGCCACTTGATTACTCACTTACCTGTAATAGTGGTTCAGACGTGTGGGGCCTCTGTGATCCCCTTTTTTGAGTAGTTTGTAAAATACTGAATGATTAGGCCCCAAATAAATAATTTTTGCAAAAATAAAACCCCCAACAGTGCTGCTGCTGCTAAGTCACTTCAGTCGTGTCCGACTCTTTGCGACCCCACAGATGGCAGCCCACCAGGCTCTGCCGTCCCTGGGATTCTCCAGGTAAGAGTACTGGAGTGGGTTACCATTGCCTTCTCCGCCCAACAGTACTAGCTGACATTAATTGTGTCCTTACTATGAAGCAGTCATTATATTTACATGTCTTCGTTTTATTATGGAGGATGCTGTGATAATTAATTATGTGCTGTCTTGACTGGCTAAGGAATGCCCAAATAACTTGTAAGACATTTTTTTCCAAGTGTATCTGGGAGGGTGTTGACTCACTGGCTCCCCTGATTTCCAGGCTTTTGGACCCACACTGAATCATTCCATCAGCTTTCCTGCCTCTCAGCCTCGCAGAGAGCAGATTTTGGGACATCTTGGCTTCCATCACCTTGTGAGTTAATTCCCATGATAAATGTCTTCTTTTAAAAAATTGAGGTATAATTGACTGTAACATTATATTAATTTCAGGTATATATCAATGATTCAGTATTTGGGTATGTTGCAAAATGATCACCAACCATAAGTCTGTGTGATAACATTTGTCGTTGCACATAGTTAAAATCTTTTTCTTGTGATGGGAACTATGAAGATCTGTTCTCTTAGCAAATTTCAGATATCCAATGCAGCATTATTAACGATAGTCACTGTGCTGTATGTCACATCCCCATGGCGTGTTTATTTTATAACTGGAAGTTTGTGCTTTTCGACTCCTTTTACCCATTTTTCCTGCCTCCACCTCCTGTCTCTAGGAACCACCAGTCTGCTCTCTGCATCTATGAGGTTCGTCTGATTATTTTTAGATTCTGTGTATAAGGGAAGTCATATGGTATTTGTCTTTCTCTGTCTGACTTCTTTCACTTAATGTAATACTTTCTAGGTCCACTTTAGGTTGTCACAAATGGCAGGATTTCATTCTTTTTTTATGGATAAGTATATTCCATATGGACTTCCTTGGTGGCTCAAACGGTAAAGCGTCTGCCTACAATGCAGGAGACCCAGGTTCAATCCCTGGGTCAGAAAGATCCCCTGGAGAGGGAAATGGCAACCCACTCCAGTACTATTGCCTGGAAAATCCCATGGATGAAGGAGCCTGGTAGGCTACAGTCCATGGGGTCACAAAGAGTTGGATACGACTGAATGACTTTGCTTTTTCACATTCCATATATTTAATATCTATAGACATTTTCTTTATTCCTTCATCCACTGGCAGACCCTTAGATTGTCTCCATATCTTGGCTATTGTAAATAACACTACAATGAACATGGGGCTGCATAGATTTTTTCCAGTTAGTATTTTCATTTTCTGTGGATAGATACCCAGAAGTGGAATTGCTAGATCAGTTGGTCATTCTGTTTTTAATATTTTGAAGAACCTCCATGCTGTTTTCCATAGCGGCTACACCAATTAGTATCCCCACTAGCAGTGCACAAATGTTTCCTTTTCTCTACATCCTCGCCAGTATTTGTTGTTTCTTGTCTTTTTGATAATAGCCAATGTAACAGGTGTGAAGCGATATCTCATTGTAGCTTTGATTTGCATTTCTCTGATAATGCGTGATGTTGAGCACCTTTTCATATGCCTATTGGTGCATCTGTATGTCTTCTTTGAAAAAAATGTCTATTCAGATCTTCTGCCTGTTTTTAGTTGGATTGTTCTTTTCCAGTGAGTTGGCAGTTCCCATCAGGTGGCCAAAGTATTGGGGGCTTAAAACAATGGAAATGTTCTCACGGGCCAGAAGTCTGACCTTCGGAGGCTTTGGGGCACTCTTTTTTTTGCGGCGGGGGGTCACTCTTTCTCCTGCTTCTTCCAGCTGCTGGTAGCTGTGGCTGTTCTTAACTTGTGGCCATGTCACTCAGGTCTCCACTTCCTTTGTCACATGGCCCTCCCTTCTTCCTGGATAATCTCCCTCTACCTCACTCTTATAAGAACATCGTCATGGGAATTAGGGCCCCTCGGAAAATCCAGGATAATCTCCCCTCAGACCCTTAATCTTAATTATATATGCAAAGACCTTTTCCCCCAAAAGTGGACATTCACAGGTCCAAGGATATGGACAGATCTTTTTGGGGGGCACCACTCGACTCACTACAGGTCTCTTTTGCTACCATCAACTTATGTACTTTCAACTTTTTAAGTCTCAACATTCTCACCTATGAAATGGGTACAGAATCACTGACTTTCTTATCTCTTGGCTTTGCTGAGACCCACACCTTCCCCTAAGTGAATGACCAGGGGATGGAATGATGGGATGGAATCATAGGATGGGCTTGGTGAAGGGCTGGTTGCCTACCATTGGTGATGGGAGTTATGGGGACTGGGGAAGTAGGAGGGATTGGAGGACAGGAGGAATGTGGTGTGAGCTCATCATCTGGGGAGAGGGAAGGGAAGCTTCAGAAGAGGGAACTGGAGCAGAGACCGTGGGCTGGGTGAGACAGCCACACGTGGACACACTTGGACATGTCAGTTCCCTCCTGCTCCTCTGCTGGGAGCACCAACACCAACAGCTTTGAAGGAGGACAGTTAAGAGAAACGGATGAGCAGGAGGAGGATGAGAAAGGGAACACAGAAGAATGTACTGGTGTTTCTCTGGTTACCTGTGAGGATGCACGGGATACCTCTGTTCTTTTTTTCTGGAGGTTCTTAGTCAATCCCTGACTCGGGATGGAACCCACACCCTTTGCAGCAGAAGTGCAGAGTCTTAACACTGCACCACCAGGGAAGCCCAGAAACCTGTGTTCTTCTTCTTCTCCTTTTTTTTTTTTTTAACCACAGTAGGAGAAAGGAGAAGCAACAGTTTGAGGGCTGTGTGGTTTCTCTGAGAGGAAACTGTCCTGGGATACTTGGGTGTCCTGGGAGCAAGAAACATGCAAAGGGGAGGTTTCTTCAAATAATCCTGCCTGCAGGTAGACATATATGCACAGATTTCACTCATACCAAAACCTAGGAGGAGCCTGGATTCTAAGGAGAAGCCAGAGTCCATTGGAATGCCAAGAAAGCAGAGAAAAATGATGCTTATTGGTTATTTACTCTGGGGCAGGGTTGGGGGGGGCGTCTACTCATATTGCTTTGCCTCATGACAGTCTCAGAAAAGAATTTTTCACATAGGTGAGGGAACTCAGGCTCAGAGCAATTCCCGAGGCCAACCCCGGCTCCGCCAGGTTCGCAGTCTGGTCTGTGCAGCATTGGGATTTACGGTCTGTCTACTCTCACTGGCTGACCTTGAGGTTGTGAAGGACGGCCCCAGCATCCGGTGCGCGCACGTGGCGTTCCTTTATCTCTTGTCTCAGCTTCTGTTTGCTCTCCTATTTAAAAATGTAAATTTCAATCATCAGTGTGCAATAAAACTCTGTTATTTAACTCTAATCCTTTATTTCAGGGCAGAGGACGTCTGGCAGGCCGAGCATATTCAGATTCATATTACTCCGAGGGGGTGAGATAACCTTAGGGACTCCCCAGACTGCGCAGGGTGTCACCACCTTGATGGAAAAGTGTGTCTTGTAGATTCAGCTGCAGATATTCTAGCCAGGGTAACTCTGGCCCAGGGTTCTGTCTCTTCACAGTCAGAGGGCCAGGCCAAGAACACGGCCTACAATTCTAGATCAAGGATCGACAGTAGTGCTGTAGAAACACTGCCACCAGAGACGTCAGAAAGGTTCCACTCAAAAACAACCTTTCCACACTGATGACGTGTTTCAAGGAAGTGAATTATCTACCTGAGTGGAGAACAACAGAGAAAAGGCATTCTTTCTTCAGGCCCAGGAAGTTGAGTTGGCTGAGTCACACAGACAGTCTGTCAACCTGCTGGTCCTTAAGTGATGTTGCATTTTAATCTTCTCATTGAAATTGCAAAGGTTGAGAAGGAGGTGTCTCTGTTCTTATCAGAGCCTCCGGTGGGTGGCAGCTCCCTCACTCTTGAACCCACCGGCAGCCCCCTTATTCCTGAAGCCTGTATCTGACCAAAGGGAAGAGTCCTGCTCTTATCAGGAAAGTCATGGATCAGAAATTTGAGCTGATGGATCTGGCCATGCAGACATGGTCATAATGCCAACCTCCACGAGGTTTGCAATGAGAACATAGTAAGCCTATGAGGACAGATCCCCTGGGGTCATTCTGGATCTGCCATATCAGCATATACAGAACTGAGCCAGAAAAATGATAACAGTGGCGGCAATGTCAGCCACGTTCCCGCCTTGTTTCTGTTCTGGGCTGTGGGGTAATGCCTTGGTCCTTTCTTCCAGCACAGCTTCCAGTGATGTGAGGTCTGAAGGGGCTCAGAGTAGAGACAGGAGACATTATTGGAATCCAGCTCAGAAGAAGGGAGATAATAACAGCAGCAAGGATTCTGAGGATGAGATGTTGGTCTATGTGAACCACTTACACTGAAGAAGGTGTCTGTCACTTTTAAGTCCCATGCCGGTGTTGGTACTTATGAATCTTCTGTGCACAAATGAAGACATTAAGGGTCAGAGGGGTTACCTACTTATATAATCCAGGCCCGTCTGTGAAGCCCTTTCTCTCTGCACCAGATTCCTCTCCTTTTCTTTTTGTCCAGGTTTCTAGAATGGGGTTTACAGTCAAAGACACCAGACACACCCCACAGGAACAACTCTGCCCAGCAGAACTTCCTGTTCCTGGGGCTGGTGGGGCTTTAATGAATTTCCCAGGATGAGAGTGGGCAGGGTCCATCCCCCAGGGCCCTGACCCTCTACCCCCAGTTGAGTGGGTTTCGCCTGCCACCAGAGATTCTTAATTTTGAAGATCTGACCAGAGAAGAGGGTTTCTGAGAAAGTGATTTCGTTTGTTGTTGAATGGGTCCTGGAGGAGAAGGACGTTTCTTTCGGTTACTGAATATGATCTGATTCTGAGCTGATCTCTCCCAGGTCCTCAGGCTTTCCTGACCTGTCTGACCCCAGTGATTGTCCACCAGGCATTAGGCTGCTGCCCACCTGAGCTCAGACCCTTGCCCTGGCTCCCAGAGGCCACATGTTCTTGACTAATTCACTGATTCTCCCTGAGCCTCCTCCGTCCCATTATAATGACAACCTAGGTGGCCCTCAATTGCCGTCATTCTGGAATGAATCGGTATCTGGCTTGACTTCGGGAACTTGTGTCAGTCACCGGTTTTTCTCTGGGACTCTGCTGACCCCAGCGGGAACTGTTCTGAGGTTCCTGCCTCACCGGCTGAGTACAGGTGAAGCCCATGCCTGGGGAAGGTCTGGGGAACTCCAAATTCTGAAGAGTCCAGAGTGAAGGCTTCAGCCCTGAGTGGATGCTGTCAACAGCCACTGATGAACTGTAGCCTCACTTTCAAAAGTGCAGAGAAAGTGTTACAAATAGCAAAGGAAGAGCGTGTGCATAGATGACTAAGAACCCTGTCCACTCGATTCATGAATAATTCAGGGAGTGGTGGGCAGTCATCCATTTTATATTTTAAGCCTGAATTAATTTACACTTGTGATCATCATTGAGAATTTGGGAAAAAAAAAAAAAAAAAAAAAAGACACAACACTTTACAGCTGGATTATGAACTCAGATATATTGCAAACGAGTGTGGTCTTGTGTAAGAAGCCCAGAATTTTGGATTGTGTTCTGTGCAAAGGATTAGGACAGATGAACTAGTCCTGAATGTTTTTGTAGTGATGACAGTAACCCAGAGGCAAATGTGGGTGTGGTCACAGACTCCATGACAAAAGAAAATTCTAGTAGAAATGTCATCGGGACCTTGCCCTGCTCCTTGAAGTGCATAACTGTCACGACATTAGGGTTAATGATGGGCCTGTTGCTTTACTGGAAGTGACTTCCAAATTCTGTGCCTGAATTCTACTTGATACATTTGATAAGACATAATTTTGTTGATGGATATGTATGGCCAACCCTTTCCTCCTAAAATGGGCAGATCTTGGAACTGGAAACTTTGTTTTGAAATTTTTAATGTATTTATTTATTTTTATTGAAGTGTAGCTGATTTATGTCATGTTAGTTTCAGGTGTAGAGCAAAGTGATTTAGTTATATATATCTGTATGCACATATATGTGATACATATGTTCATATATGCTTTTTCAAATTCTTTTCCACTATAGGTTGTTACAAGATATGGAATATCTTGTGCTATACAGTAGGTCCCTGTTATATACCTATTTTATATATAGTAGTATGTATCTGTTAATCCCTAATTTATCCCTAACCCCCTTCCCTTTTGGTAACCATAAGCTTATTTTCTATGTCTCCGAGTCTCTTTCTGGAGCTGAGAGTTTTGATTTGCTGATTTCTGGGCAAGGAGATTATGTGAGTTGGCAGGCAGCAGCTGAAAGCAAGGGATGAGATAGGGGATTTGGAGGAACATTTTGGAGCTAAGAGAATGGTCTCCTAGGAATGAGAGCTTCAAGGGAAGAGAGAGTGAGACCCACTGACCGCAGGCTGGGCAGAAATGGACTAGTTGATAGAGATTTGAAGAGTGTGGTGTGCAGTATGTGACACAGTATCCTTCTCGAATTTCTCCACAAAATTTTCAGGAAACTCTTCAGTCACACTGCTGTTGAGATGTGAGTAGATTCTTTCTGGAAACTGGAAGATTTGAGCTCTGTGCTAAGACAATAGAGAGAGCCAGTGTGGGGACTAGAGGTGGATTATTGTGCATCACAACTGTACCTCAAGCTGGATGATCTTGTTTAATGCACGCGCGTGCGTGCGCGCACGCACACACACACACACACACACACACTCACACCCAGAGCTGTAGAGACCCTCACAATGTGTGAATGTGTGTGTGCGTATGCCTGTGTGTGTGTGTGTGTGTGGTCTTTGGTGTGCTGCTGCTGCTGCTAAGTCGCTTCAGTTGCGTCTGACTCTGTGAGACACCATAGACAGCAGCCCACTAGGCTCCTCTGTCCCTGGGATTCTCCAGGCAAGAGTACTGGAGTGGGCTGCCGTTTCCTTTTTCAATGAATGAAAATGAAAAGTGAAAGTGAAGTCACTCAGTTCTGCCCGACTCTTAGCGACCCCATGGACTGCAGCCCACCAGGCTCCTCCGTCCATGGGATTTTCCAGGCAAGAGTACTGGAGTGGGGTGCCTCATATCCATTTAATGCAAGCACACAACCGCATAGATCCCTACAGGCACAGGCTGGTATATTCATTTTATTTCCTGGTTTCATCCAATAGTTTTGACCCTTTTCTCTGTTTCTTCACTTATTTGTTTTAGTCTCTACTTTGACCGTGCAGTTTATACCCTGTTCCCCATCTCTGTGCTGGGAGCTTGTGTAACTAAGTGCCCACCATCCAGTCTCCACCATATTATGCACGTGTGACAAAGAGTGCCATAGTGGACGGGTCATCACCCTGTTGGCGTTGTTACCCGGACTGCTGAAATCACTTCCTTTCAGCTTTATTGTATTTGGAAAAAGAGTGTGATTGAAAATACACGTCGACAGAATGACTGTGACAACTGCTGACTCCTGCCGTCCTGAGGCCCGGTGGGCGTCCCTCTGCCGGGAGGACTGTCCCTCCCTGAAGATGCTGGCTGTGGTCCCCAGAACCCCGAGCCCGGGCCTCCTGAACCGCCGTCAAGTGGAACTCTGGCACCTTGATCAGATAAAAGCTATTTTTGCTCTGGCTCCACTGAGCTAGATGCCATCTCAGATTCCATTAAAAGAACTGCCTTCTTTCTTTTTCCTTTGTTGCTAAGGAATAGCTTTTCCCCTCAGATTGATTTTTTTTCCCCTTGAAGAAGCCCCAACCCACACAACACTTGGTAGTAATTTAAAATGAGCCAAAGCGCTGTGGCTCCTATGAGAAGCACAAAGCCACCTGCCAAGTGTCATCAGGGGTCAGCAGGGCCTGTCTTTTTAACCAAACACCCAAGTGCTGCGTTGGAACAAAGGCGACTTCTTCTCTTTGGCAAACACTGAGCTCCTGCTCTGTTTTGTCCAATTATGGGTTGAGCTCGCCCCTGCCCACGGGCCAGCTAATCAGACTTTTATGAGCCTTGCTCCCTTACACCCAGGGCCCGGAGCTGAATGCAGGTTTCTGCAGAGAGAGGAGGACGTGCTTTTTGCTTGGAAGACTGCTTCCCACTCTGACCTGTGAGTCAGGGATTGAGTGGGCCGCTCACCTGCTGGGGAACAAAATTCGTTAAGTGCCTACCCCTCCAGATCTGGAGTGCGTGTGTGTGTGTGTGTGTGTGTGTGTGTGTGATGGGCAGGTCCGCAGTAGGGAACCGGGCTGCAGAGCCAGCTGGGGGCCGCCCACCAGAGTGTGAATGTCACCGTCACTCACGCAGGCTCCCTGTGGGTTATTCCTGCCTGGCTTTTCCTGGCAACGCTGGACTCCACACCCAGGGTCATTGTCAGCGTGCCCCTGGAGATCACAGTGAATCCACAAAATTCTGTCGTTGCTGAAGGAGCTTGTTATAGAGATGGAGGGCTGGGGAACCTGGCACGGGGCTAGAAATCCACCTTTTGTGGGATGGCCGACATTGCTTAGTTTTTATTCCGTGTGTGTGCTTAGTTACTGAGTCATGTCCGACTCTTTGCAACCCCGTGGAGCCCACCAGGCTCCTCTGACCATGGCATTCTCCAGGCAAGAATACTGGAGTGGGTTACCATTCCCTTCTCCGGGGGATTTTCCTGACCCAGGAACTGAACCCAGGTCTCCTGCATTGCAGGCAGATTCTTTACCATCTGAGCCACCAGGGACACCACCTTTTATTTGATGCATTAAGGAAAGCTTGAGGATCTTTCAGACTAGGCTGACTGTCCTGCCTGTTCTTGTAGCAAACTCTGCCTACCTGATACAAAGCACAGCGCCCCCATTGCCCCTCTGCTGGGCTGGGTGCTCTACGGTAGCAGAACTGGGAGCTGGTCAATGCCATGCCCCCTGGCATGTGGGAAGCAATAACTCCAGCTTTGTTTGATGAAGGCGGGAGACAACCAGGATGTTCATGCCGCTGACTTAAATGTCAACGCTAATTCTTTAAGTGATTTTGGCAACATTTTTTCAAATGTGTATGTATTCTCTGGAATTTTCTGTCTCCCATACAGATCCTAGCTCTTTCTTCTCTGCTTCTAAGGCTCTCTTCTCCTTCCTCTTGACTCAGAATCCTGGGAGCCCTGGAACCTCAAATGCTAGTTCTCTGAGGAGAGTCCATCCTCTTTCATCAACATGGACCTCAGGACCCTGGTGGGAGGAAGGGCCTGGAAGACAAGCGTAGACATCTCCAACCGGAACTCGGGATGAATTCTCCCATAGACCTACCTGTGAATGGTGCCTGGCATGGTCAAGGCTGAGACAACTAAATGTGTGTTTTGCATACACCCTCTATGAATCTGTGCTGGATTGTCAAAATATTGAAGCGTAAGTGGAAACACCCAGAGAGTGCCTGACCTTGTGAAAAAGACCTATAATTCCAGTTAATATTTTTTAAAGCCTAAGTTTGACTCCCATAAATCTTTTCTCTACAGTATCTTGAACCATACAGCATGTATTATATTGACTAAGTTCAGCTGACGCAAAGCAAGAACGGAAGAAAGCAGTGGTGATGGGGTGACTCATCGGCTTTCAGTGGAGGTAATTATGCCGGACACACAGAATCTGTGGGAGCTGCTGTTCCACTGAGGGAGAGACAAAGCCCAGGGCGTCTCAGCGCCGAGGGTCTGTGTGTGTCCACGCAGCTAGTGGCCCCGTGTAGGATGGGAGACACGAAGCTCAGCCAGTAGAGACACTGGTCCTTTGAAGTTTATTTTTTACAAGTGATTTCAATCAGAGAGCAGTTTCTATTTTAATAGTGTCCTGGGTGACATCAGGCTTTAAGATTTTGAAGTCTTGGTGGGTAGAAAGGAGGAAAAAGGTTTAAAAGCAGCTAGCCATTTTGGTGAAAGCATCCGTTTCCTTTAGACCGAGCCCTGGTTGTTTTCTGAAAGCCCCTCAGTGGGCCCTGGGGTGACACCTGTGTCAGAGCAGGTGGCCGGTGTTTGAAGGGAGCGTGGGGAGGCAATCTCGGTGTAGACGTCTTCCACCAAGACACAATAATCTGCTTGGTAATGTTTATCTTGGGATGTGGTTGAGGTGGATCTGAACCTCTGTAAGTGGATGGTTTTTCGTTAGAGACAAAAGGAGTGGAAGGGTGGGATCTGTTTCTCTCTTTGAGGGGCTACAGCCAGAAGGGTCCCCAAATAAGCCTGTTCTGACCCCTCTGATAGCAGATGTATCCCAACTATCATGTTTCTCGTCAGTGAGCCTCGAAACCTTCAGTGTGGTCTTGTCCACAGTTTCCATCTGGTGTCCTCCATTGCTGTGGGGGAGGGGCCCAGGGAGGGGTCTCTGTCCATTCATGGGAGACAGTGGCTTGAGGAGAGGGGAGCAGAGGTGACTTGCAGCTGAAGGCTGGCATTTCAGGCCAGAGAGGAGATTGCTATATGGGGCTGAGTAGCTAGTCTTGGGGGCAAGCCTCACCGAGGTCGATTTGCAGAAGGTTCAAGCATTCTTGGTGCTGGTAGAGGAGGTCTCAGAAATTATTTGGGAAGGGAAACTGGATGAAACATTGGACTGGATGTGATGAAATGAGATGAATCTTCAGAGCTGGTGAGATCTGGGGTGTGCACAGACTGAGGGGGTCTGGGACTTCTCAACTGACCTTGACTCTCCCCAAGTTTCTGTTGGCCAGGCTTCGTTACCTAAGACAGTCAGGGCCACCCCATTCTTTCCCCAATTTTTGAACTTGTCCTGGGCTTAATTAAGAGCCATAGGCTATGCCTTAGGATTTGGTCTCGTCTGTTTTGGTGTATTGAAGCATCCCTGTTTCAATAGATAATGGATGCAATAGAGTCTGACCACCACACAGCACAACAAGGAATGAATCTGGTGACAGATGGTGTATTCCAGGCTTCCTATCCTGGGCATCTCCACACAGACTTAGTGCAGGGAGATGGACGTTACTGCTCATTCTGGGCTTGTCTACCACATACCACAAATGTTGTTATACGGTTACTATTCTCTGTAGAAATATGCTTCAGCTTCCTTATTGTTGTTATTGTTCAGTCACTAAGTCGTGTCCAACTCTTTGTGATCCCATGGATTGCAGCATGCCAGGCTTCTCTGTCCTCCACTTTCTCCTGGAGCTTGCTCAAACGCATGTCCATTGAGTCGGTGATGCCATCCAACCATCTCATCCTCTGTCATCCCCTTCTCCTCCTGCCTTCAGTCTTTGCCAGCATCAGGATCTTCTCCGATGAGTTGAGTCTTCCCATCAGGTGGCCAAAGTGTTGAAGCTTCAGCATCAGTCCTTCCAATGAATAGTCAGGGTTGACTTCTTTTCGGATTGACTGGTTTGATCTCCTTGCTGTCCAAGGGACTCTCAAGAGTCTTCTTTTGTTCTCCTTAAGTTTCTAACTCCCAGTTTTTCCATATCGGAAAGGATTGTCCACTCAGGGTAATTTGGTCCCTGAGTCAACCTGGAAAGCAAATTTTCTGACACGGAGATGCATTTCCAGTTACTCCCTCTAGGAGAATCACCATCTCAGAGCAGGAAAGGACAATTGTATGACACTGTATCAACACCTAATGTAAAATCATAATGTGTCAAAATAGCTCTTGCATACCGAACTCCTGCTCTATGCTGGGCATTGTGCTAAGTGACTTAAAAACAAAGCAAAACAAAATATCATCTCACTTCATCTCCACCAAACCCCTATTTGTTTCTTTAACTTTTTATTTTGTATGGGGGTATAACTGATTAATAATGCTGTGATAGTTTCAGAAGCACAACAAAGGGACTCAGCCATACATATACATGTATCCATTCTCCCTCCCATTCAGGCATCCTCGTAACATTGAGCAGAGTTCCCTGTGCTATACCAAACCCCTGTTTGGTTGAGGGAATCTTATCATTTTTCACTGTTATCATTGAAAAATAGTGAGGTGAAGGAGACTTGGGTGCTCTGCCTGAGATTATATAGGTGATAGTTGGCCGAGGAGGAGTACTTGGGCCTGGGACTGCAGAATGCTAGGCTTGAGAATTCTAGGGGTCCGTGTGTTTCTCCAGTGCTGAATTATTTGGGGAGGTTGGGGGGAGAAGGCATTGGCCCTACATCTAGGAAGTCAGCAGAGGGTGTTCAGAATCCTGCGGCAGCCTTAGGGGAAGGAGAGTCAGGTGATGGTGGCTGGACCAGTAGAAAGGCTGCAAGGTAAGAGAAACAGAACTTACTGAAATACAGGACTGAGTCAGCCACTGTATTTGTGTCACATTAAGACAAAATTACAGTCTGATCTGCACCTTGGAGGCACAGGATGTGACAAAGTAGGAAGCACAGCTCAAGCTTACTAGAGTCACTATTTTGGGCTGGTTTCTTCCTATCGACTAGTCTCTCACCTTTCAATCCAACAGTCCAGGCCCCCCTCGCTGTCTTGATTCCCAGTTGTTCCTTTTCCACTCTACCGTGGCCTCTGCCTTCTTCCCCAGTAAAAGTTAACTACTTGAACCCTATTTCAAAACAAGACACACACTCAAGGGAGCCGGTGAGAGATTCAGAAATTCAAGATCACTGTCCAGTTCCTTAGAGTGAGAGGGAGTGAGGAACTTTCCAGACCAGCCACATCCTTTCCCTCTAAAGGCCGGGGTCCCCTTAGGTGCCGGCAAGTTCAGGGACCTGAGGCTGAAGTCATCTCATGTCATTATTTATTTTCGTTTTCCCAGGAGAGAGTGAAAGATGAATACTACATATTTACTACCCGAGAAGACAAAAATGACTCTGGAACAGATTGTTAAAAAAATATCAATGCTTAGCCCCAGAATACTCTCTGCAGAAGCCCCAGGGAGCAAAGTCATAGAGAAATGCTACCTGCATGTAAGCAGTGACTGCATTAGCATCTGGGCATCCTGTTGGTTTATGTAACACTAGGCTTTTCAGGGTTATCAGGGCCTGGAAAAACAAGACTGGAATGGAAATTATCCCTGTTGATTACGCACACACACACACAGTCACTCACACATACACATCTCGGTTTAACTTTTGGAAAGCATACTGGTGATAAATGATAGCTGTAACTGCAGCTGCGGGCTGAATACGCTTTATTGCTGTCATGGATCTTGCTGGATCCTTTGGCCTCAGTAACCAGGTGATCTCTTAGAGCCACAGTAACTGGAGATTTGAAAATGTGGTGCCTGTAGGGGCCAGGGAGATCATTAAAAAAAAAAAAAACAACTATGGTTTCAGGGATGTCCAGTTTGGTTCNCTTTGGCCTCAGTAACCAGGTGATCTCTTAGAGCCACAGTAACTGGAGATTTGAAAATGTGGTGCCTGTAGGGGCCAGGGAGATCATTAAAAAAAAAAAAAACAACTATGGTTTCAGGGATGTCCAGTTTGGTTCATTTTTATGTAATGAGGCATTGGTGACTGCTACGTGAGGACTGAGTCTGCCCAGATGCAGAGAGTCCAGGAGAAACCCACCCAAGTTTGTTATTTAAAAAACAACTCACTGACACAAAGAATCAACATCAACTGAGAGCTACTGTATCAGTGGGAAGACTCACTGTATCAGCTGGAAAACTGATATTATTAGGACACACAGACATCAAAGAGAGGTCTGATTAGGTGGATCAGGTGTGAATTCTTGTTTCCTCATCAGCTCCACTGGTTTATCCGTGGCTATAACCAGCTGTATGTTGCTCTCAGCCTGTGCCTGGCCTCTGTGACTGATAGTTTTTGTTTTTTTTTCCTTAGCACATCCACTCCTATTTATTTATTTTTTGGTTGTGCTGTGCAGCATGTAGGATCTTAGTTCTCTCGCCAAGGATCTAAGCACAGAGTCTTAACCCTTGGACCACCAGGGAAGTCCCTGCATCCAGTGTTAACTCAGAGAAAAATTGCGTTCCGAAGCTGGCCTTACCCCTCCCTCCCAAGGGAAGACTTCTTGGTCCTCCAGGCAATCTGTCTTCCTCTCGCAGTGCTGTTGCTGGGTGTGCCCTTATGGGTTGTGCCAGCTGTTTAGCTGTGAGTGCCTTTGCTCCCTACTCCTGTGGGCGTCTCCAGGGAGGACAAGTTTTACCTTTGTGTCTCTGGCACCTGGCACGCTACCCGGAACACAAGGCCCTCTGGACACGTTTGTTCGATGAATAATGAGAAATAATGAATGAACTTTCCACTTCTGTCTGTGTCAAAATTATACAACACAAATTGGCTCTCCCCCCTTTTTTTTGCCTGCACCTTAAAGCCCGTGGGATCTTAATTCCCCATGCTCCTTGCTTTAGGAGTGCAGAATCTTAGCCACTGGACCACCAGGGAAATTCTTCCACCTTTTTTTTTTTTTTCTTTCTCTAATTGGCTTTTTTAAAAGGTGTATTTCTTTTACCCTGTACCTGCTATATACTCTTTATCAGTCTAAAGATGCCAAAGACATTCAGCAGATCTNCTTCTCCGGAGGTGGGAAGGGATACTAATGGAGGCTAAAGTTGTGACTGGTGGAATAGCTAAGGTCACTAATTTCAGCTGGGATGGGGGGATGTTTGCTGTGTGTTGGCTTCAGCAGTGTTCAGGTTTTGTCTGTGTTTTGACATGATCAGGGGCTGGTCTTGTTTTGTCTTGATCCGTCCTGCTTACACAATAGCCTCGTCTGATGCTGCTGCTCTGGGCGATTGTTTCTGTTCGATAGGAGAATGCCAAGGCCTAGCTGATAGCACCAGGCCAGCTCCTGGATGTCAGGGTTGCTTTTCTCTTTCTCAAACTAAATATTTTTTTAACTTGAAAAATCTCAAGCATTTTGTGGGCCCCTGATAAGTTTCTAGGCTGTAGGCCCAATGCAGTGTAACTACAGGATCAAGTGGGTTCGTCTCCATCACAGGGTCTTATTAGTCCCTTCCTATGATGGCTCCACTACCCACCCCTCCTGTGACCTCTCCGTGAAGCAGGAGGATTTAGGGCGCTGCAGGGAGAACAGATGGGAGCCCGAGGGATGTCCTGCAGTGCGTTCACATGGGGGCGGGAAGAATCGGTGCCAGGAATAGGCGCGGCCTTGGCTGCAATCCTGGCACACCCGCTGGGAGTAGAAGGCGCCCTAACAGAAGCCAGGATATGGGTAAGCTCTTCACGACACCAGGACAAGCTTTTCCTGAGTTAGTGTCTTTTGTTTTGAAAGGGAGCAAACGTTCCAACATGTTTCTCCATGTCATAAAGCAAGTCAGGAACATCCCTAAAAACATGCTCTTTGGTTTTGGGTTTTCATTAATTTTTTTTTTTTTTCCCATTTAGAGCTCCTAGAAACTTTATTGTTCACTACCACTTTCTGTCACTTGTCACCTCCTTACTTTCTAAGTCTTCAGAATAACTGAAGGAATGAATCCAGGGTACTCTTCACTGGGATCCACCAATCAGTATCACTTTGCTACATTTCATTTTTCTCTCCAAATCATTTGAAAGTAAGATTTAGACATGACTTTTCACCTCTGACTACTTCAGCATGTATCATCTATGAACAGAGTCATGTTTTCCTACATATTACAATGCTCCTACATATGTAGGGGTGTGTGCGTGTGTGTGTATAAAGTGTAAAGATCTTTCCTTGGATAAGTTATCAGCATCATGTCCCATCACCCCTAAATGTTTCAGGGTACATTTCCCATAAGTAAAAATATTCTCTATGAAACCACAGCACACTCACCAACATCAGAAAATTAACATCGATACATTGGTACGATCTAATTCTCAGATCCTCTGCAGAGTTCTCTGCTGCTGCTGCTAAGTCACTTCAGTTGTGTCCGACTCTGTGTGACCCCACAGACGGCAGCCAACCAGGCTCCCCCTTCCCTGGGATTCTCCAGGCAAGAACACTGGAGTTCTCTAGCTGTCCCCATTATGTGCTTTATAGGAAACGGATGTAGTCCAGAGTTGCTGTTACAGTTCATGGTTGTGCCTTTTCACTTTCAGTTTGTGGCAGTTCCTCATCACCTAGACTTTCATGACCCTGACAGTCTCAGATTTCAGGCAGGTGATTTTACAGGACGTCTTTCAATGGGACTGTCTCTCATTTAGTGCCCAATGACATTTAGACATCAACATCTAATGCTGTGTGTGCTAAATGCATTGAAGAGTCAAGGCTTCCAGGTCTTTTCAGTGGACAGAGCTAGAGAATAAAAGAATGTGTATACAATGCATATGAATATATATATATATATATATATAAAATGAATATATGTACACATATACACATATTTACATTTATTTCTATATATTTGTCTATGTACAGATTTTAACAAAAGCACAGATTTGTACTGTTCTCTGTGCTTCGTGTTTATCCAACAAAGTGACGTGAAGTCTCAAGATTCCCCTCGGAGTCTCTAGAAACCCATCCAGAGCAACCTCTGCATTGGTGGCAGGACTCGTGAGTGGAAATGCCTTCTGTGGGGCCCTTGTTCCAACCGAATGTGAGGAGACGAGGTGAAGTCATTCAGGGAAAGGAAGGAGTAAGGCTGCCAAATCGAGGGGGCGGTGATATCACACCGGCTTCTCTCACGTTTCCTCGCCTTGAGCCGAATCGTCCCACGGCCTCGTTTCATCTCTCCAGGAAGGCTTGAGCTGATCAGGATTGCAGTGAGGTAGGCGGTTCAGAAATCTCACAGCATCCCTCAGCATGCTTTGCTGGAAGGAAGTGTCCCAGTGCCCGTGGGGATGGAAGTGGAGAGCAGAGTGGCCTGGCTCCTCTCTCTGTCCCGACTCACTGGGACTGACTGGGTGGAGGGTAAACATCTCCAATTAGGCTGGCAGCTATGGGTGCAGCTCTGCAGCATCTTATCTGCAAGAAGATCATCCCATTTAGAAATAATTTTTTTGACAGTCTCTCACCAGTTCTTTTTTGTTTAATTTTTATTTTTTTACTTTATTTTACTTTACAATACTCTATTGGCTTTGCCATACATCGACATGAATCCACCACAGGTTCACCAGTTCTTTTCATGTTCCTCATCAATCAAGAATGTAAAACGTAGAATCTTGTCAATAGTATTCACAGCAAATTTAGATTGCAATTGCTCTTTGCTGTCTTCTAGTACAACCCAGTTTGGATCATTTCTTTTGGATAAAGCAAGTGTCTTATCGAGTTGAAAGCTAAACCCTTCTTTTACCTTCCTCCTCCCTCTGCCTTTTTTTCCTCCGTTCTATTTCTTTCTCACCTCCCCCTATCTAAAAGGGTTTATTAAGTGGATTCCCTGGTGGCTCAGGTGGTAAAGTGTCTGTCTACAATGCGGAAGACCTGGGTTTGATCCCTGGGTCAGGAAGATTCCCTGGAGAAGGAAACGGCAACCCACTCCAGTACTCTTGCCTAGAAAATCCCACGGATGGAGGAGCTTGGTGCAGGCTACTGTCCATGGGGTCACAAAGAGTTGGGCATGACTGAGCCACTTCACATGCCAGTCCCATTAAGGCTTCCCTGATGGCTCAGACGGTAAAGCGTCTGTCTACGATGCAGGAGATCTGGGTTTGATCCTGGGTTGAGAAGATCCCTTGGAGAAGGAAATGGCAATCCACTCCAGTACTATTGCCTGGAAAGTCCCATGGACAGAGGAGCCTGGTAGGCTACAGTCCATGGGGTCGCAAAGAGTTGGACACGACTGAGCAACTTCACGTTCACGTTCATGCCAGTCCCCGGGGGTATTAAGATACTTCCAAGCTGATCTTCACTCTTGAGATGATTATCATCCCAGGTGGAGGAGACAGACATAAAAACACACCTTCATACATCCCTCTTTTTTGGATTTCTGCATACATATAGCTCATTCACTTCACTGTACAGCAGAAACTAACGCAACATGGTAAATCAACTATACGTCAATGAAAAAAGGTGCAAACCTCCCCGGAAAACCAAGCCTCCATATTGCATGTGGTAAAAACTGTGACTCACACTGACCAATTCTGGGGAAATCAAGGCAGGAACTTCAAGAAAGATCACTTTGTTCAGATTCTTAAGAGATGAGTTGGAAATTTCTTACCTTCAGGGCTTGGAAGTAGGGAGAGTGTCCCAGGGCCAGGGGGAGAAATCGGAACCTCTAGGCTGATGAATTCCAAGGCAGTTTTTGCCCTGGGGTTGTACTATGTGGGCTCTTCTCTAGCACCCGAGACTTACCTGGTCACACCAATATTTTTGTTTTCTTTTCCATATTTTCAGGTCCCAACCCCCATTTTTCCGTTGCTTAACCAGCACTTAGGTTGACATCTTTGCCCTCTGAAGTGCTTTTCTGGTGTGCGGCAGCCTCTCTTCGTGGGCGTGCTGACCTTGGCCTCATGCAGCCTTCCATCTTTCACTCCAGGCAGCTCAAGGCCATGAGTGATCCTTCAGTGAATTCCTGTGCCCCCCGAAGAGATGCAGACCGAGCCAGCTCACCGCCTGAGCTTCAGGTGAATAGCGAGCCGTGATTCACCATTACTCAGAAACTTGTCAGCTCATAAATTTAAAGCAACTCCACTTCCTTTGCTTTTGAACAAACAAAACTGGATGGTGCATACAGATGAGAGCCATCGAGGGGGATATTAAGCTTATCCCTGTGCAGGTTTGTTTCCCATGAGGCCACGGGGGGACAGCGGATGCTTTTGTGTACCTTTGTAAAGGAGGCATGCTGACGTCCTTTGGGAGCGGTAGGAGCATGAACGTGTGGCTGTGCTGCCAATAATATGAGGGGAGGATGAAAATAGCAATGGAAGTTGTGATTATGGCCAACAGAAATAGGAAACTGCTGCGAGGTCATTGGCCTGGTACCCAGCACTGGCCTATTAGCTGTCATTAGCCCTTATCCAGGAAACAATTCACATTCTTGAAA
This sequence comes from Neotragus pygmaeus, assembly GCA_006410875.1. Taxonomy (NCBI): domain Eukaryota; kingdom Metazoa; phylum Chordata; class Mammalia; order Artiodactyla; family Bovidae; genus Neotragus; species Neotragus pygmaeus. Next base: position 543,822 of record SJYV01021251.1, read on the forward strand.
TCCTTAGGAAATTGGATTTCTGCCCACAGATTCATCACCCTGCTGTTTCTCGTGGATTAAAGCGCCAGTGGCCTGTGAGCGACTGCTCTGTGTGAGCAGAAAGTGCGATCCTCTGGCCTAGAAATGGGCTGGGTTGCTCCTCCTATAAACTGTGTGGCCCCGGGCTCATCTTATGACCGGATGGAAGAGACTTTATGAGGGTACCTTGTCTCATCTCCTGCCCAGCAGATTCCATTCTCCCTCAAAGTTGGGAGATCGTAAAGTTTCCACTGGAAGTTGACAACGTCCCAGAGAAGTAAGTCCTTCCCCAAAGTCTGCATGATCTTCAAATGTAGGCATTCTTGATGTGTTTCCTTTGATTCTTCCAAATCTTGATGGTTCCTTAGGTGGACGGAACTGGGGACGATGGGTCCAACTTTAGGATGAGCCTTTTAGCCCAAGGGACGAGCCATCTCAGGCAGGTCACCATGCTGAGTGACCCTTTTCTTAAGTTTCTCTGGCTTCCTTCTGCTTCCCATCTCCTACAGTCAGTCTACATTTTCTTCCCCTGGATATAGGATTCTGAATTAATGACCTTAGGATCCAGTACTTTGGCTACCTCATGCGAAGTGTTGACTCATTGGAAAAGACTCTGATGCTGGGAGGGATTAGGGGCAGGAGGAGAAAGGGACGACAGAGGGTGAGATGGCTGGATGGCATCACTGACTTGATGGACGTGAGTCTGAGTGAACTCCGGGAGTTGGTGATGGACAGGGAGGTCTGGCGTGCTGCGATTCATGGGGTTGCAGAGTCGGACACGACTGAATGACTGAACTGAACTGAATTGAGGATCAGAATCTTTTTTTTTTTTTTTTTTTTGGCCATGTTATGCAGCTTGTGGGATCTTAGTTCCCCAACCGGAGATATCTACTTGTTATGAGATAAGGCAGGGTTTCGACCAGTGTGTGTCTCTATGGAGGATCCTATAATTAGGCTATGTATCTGCTTACCAACGCAAGACGTGGGTTCAATCCCTGGGTTAGGAGGAGCCCCTGGAGGAGGGCATGGCTACGCATTCCAGTATTCTTGGACAGAACCCCATGGACAGAGGAGCCTGGCAGGCTACAGTCCATAGGATTGCAGAGTAAGACAGGACTGAAGCGACTTAGCACAAATCATGAATTCTGTATACAGAATTGCAAATTGCTCCATCATGAAATTATGTAACCATCACAGGCTACAAGCTTTTAAAGCTAAAACCATCTTGAGGTGGCCAAACCAGCTATCAGACAAAAAGGCAGGGTGGTCTCTGGGAGGAGACATGGCATCGGATCCTCAGCCTGGGGACTCAGATGAGGACACTGAACTTCTCTGTGTCTCTCTGTGTCTGGAGTTCCCATTCCTGGGGTCTCCCATTGCCTTGAGAAAGCTTCTTTAACCTGTGGAGCAACTAAAAACTAGAGGGGCTTATATCTGGTGCAACCTGGGATTTGTTTTGACCAAATAAAAAAGTTCCCAGACCTGGAAGGAGCCTTATAATTCACCAATTCCAATTCTTCCTCCATTTTTTTTTTAACATGGAAGAACTCAAGCTTAGTGAAAGAGCATTTTCAAATTAACAAAGTTAAGGAAACCAAATATTGCTGACCCCCAAGGTCATTTTCTCAGTGCTTCTAAATGCTAATAAGGACTTGTCCATGGCTTTCGTAATTACCTAAGACAGGTAATTAGGGTTTATTTTTTTTTTTTTTTTTTTTTTTTGGCCACACTTACTTGCTTTTTGCAGGATCTTGGTTCCCCTACTGGAGATTGAACCTGGGCAACGGCCGACAAAGCCTGGAATCCTAACCACTAGGCCACCAGGAAACTCTTGTAGGATTTATTTTTAAAAGAAGCAAACAAATGATCATCTGTACTGAAATGGAAACAGAAGGGTAGTATTCACTTATACCCATAAGGCGAATACCTCTCTTAAAGGATTGTGATCTCATCACTGACTGGCTCAATATAAACCTTATAGTTTTGAAGCTGAGTTGCACTGGGCTAGGGTCATGAACAACAGTGTACAATTCAGTGGCATTAAGTGAACACACAATGTTGTTCAACCGTCACCAAGATCTCCTTCCAAAACTTCCTTATCATCCCAAATAGAAAAACTCTGTCCTCATTAAATAAAAACACCCCATTTCCTCCTCTCTCCAGCCCCTGGTGAAACGTAATCTACTTCTTGTCTCTATGAGTTTGCTTATTCTAGATATTTCCTTAAGTGGGGTCCTATAACATTTGTCCTTTCGGGCAGGTTTTATTTCACTTAGCATACTTTTTAAAAATGTATTTGTTCATTTTTGGCTGTGCTGGGTCTTCATTGCTGAGCAACAGGCTTTTCTCTAGTTGCGCCGAGCGGGGGCTACTCTCCAGTTGTGGCCTTTGGGCTTCTCGGTGTGGCGGTTTCTCCTGTTGTGGAGCATGGGCTCTAGCGTGTGTGGGCTTCAGTCATGGCGGCGCGTGGGCTCAGAAGTGCTTGTGGCCCCCGGCCTCCAGAGCACAGGCTCAGTAGCTGTGGTGCACAGGGCTCTGTTGCTCTGTAGCATAATGTTTTACTATTTTTTTTAATTTAAATTTGTTTTTAATTGGAGGATAATTGCTTTACAGTATTGCTGATTCGCGTTGATACATGGCAGAAAGTCAACACACAGCATGTTTTAAAGGTTCATACATAGCATGTATCAGAACTGCTTTCCTTTGCATGACCAAACTATTCCCTTTTTATGTGTGTATATATTACATTTTGTTTGTCCATTCATCTACTGATGGACGTCTGAATTGTTTCCACCTCTTGGCTATTCTGGATAATGTGCTGCAGTGAACATCAGTGTATACAGGGGTCTGAGTCTCTGTTTTCAGTTCTTTGGGGGCATATATCTAGAAGCAGAGTTCCTGGATCATATGACAGTTCTTTTTTAGCTTTCTGAGGAACTGCCAAGTTGTTGCCCACAGTGGTGGGTACCGCTTTCCATTCCTCTCAGCAACGCATGAGGGTATGATGGGTTGTTTTTATTATAAATGTATGTATCAGACAGGATTTGGTTAGAAAAACAGAAGCCACTTTATCTGCAGATAAAGGGGTTAGAATAGAGTTTGGAAATAGATTTTGAATCCTGAGTATAAGTTGGAAGATTTAGGGGAGCGGAGTTCAGAGAAGTTGGTGCCGCAGGTTTGGGGGAGCTGTCCCAGAAGGTTAAAGTCATTGACACTGAGGATGTCAGCCCAAGGCTCCATGCTGGCTCTCAAAGGCTTGCCTGGGATTCTTGAGACGCTCCAAGTAGCTCCACCAAGGATCTCAGTCTGCATTGGTGCAGAACTTACCAGGAACCCACGGGAAATCTCTCATCTTTCCACACAGCTGGCTGTAACTCTTCCTGCAGATGGTTGCCCCCCTCCCAAATCTCACGAGAGTTCCTCTTGATGGAAAACAAACCCAGGACTATCCAGAGAAGGGAGAACTTGGGAATTATCGTTGCCACTTTCAGAAGGGAGAGGTGTCCTGGCTGACGACAGAACAGCTCAATTGAGTCTTCTTAATGCAGAAAGGAGTACAGATAATTTATCAAGATGTGTGAAATTTGACCAATTGGCTACCTTCACATTTGAGCAAATAAAGACAGAAAGGCAGGCGGAAGGAGTGAAAATGGAGCCAGAAACAGGGCTAAGCGTGTCTGCCTCAGTCACCTCACCCTCGGCATGGGTGAGCCTCTCCCTGAGCTGTCCACCACAGAAGTCACACTCCCCACAGCTGCTCTGGGGACTGAAAAATGGCCTTAAGTGTTAAGCTCAGACAGGAGCCCCTCTCAAGGGTCGAGAAGTCTTACCCTGAGCAGATGAAGTGAAGGGCACGGGGTGGCTTTAGGCTAGTAGCAACGGCCTGAACCTAGACGTGCTTGACAGGAATTGAGGTGCTGCCCGTGTGCTCCTCTTATGGGCTGAATTGTGTCCCCCTGCCGCCCAAATACATGTGTTCAAGTCCTAACATCCAGCATCTCAGAATGTGGGGATTTCTGGAGACAGGACTTTACAGAAGTAAGTAAGTCAAAATGAGATCGTTAGTTCAGTTCAGTCATTCAGTCGTGTCCGACTCTTTGCGACCCCATGAACTGCAGCAAGCCAGGCCTCCCTGTCCATTACCAACTCCCGGAGTTCACTCAAACTCATGCCCATTGAGTCGGTGATGCCATCCAGCCATCTCATCCTCGGTCGTCCCCTTCTCCTCCTGCCCCCAATCCCTCCCAGCATCAGAGTCTTTTCCAATGAGTCAACTCTTTNTGAGACTGAGTGAACTCCAGGAGATGGTGATGGACAGGGAGGCCTGGTGTGCTGCGATTCATGGAGTCATGAAGAGTCGGACATGACTCTGAGACTGAACTGAACTTATAGCATGTCTGGTTCAAACACCATATGCTGCCTTGTTACAATAAAGATCAAGCATGCATGGTACATTCACAAATTCAGTAACATTTCTTAGTATGAATTTCTCCCTTTAATCTTTCATCCTAATAGTTGAGCAAACCCTAAATTATCTCTAAGCATTTTTTATAGCCAGAATTAAAATTTATGATTATTTTATTTTCCCTGGTAACATATCAAATTAGAAAAAGTATGGCCAGGTCAAATGATACTACCTTCAAACAGTCACACTTTCTCAATTAATTTTAAGAGATACTTTATGAATAAATCTTTATAAATAGTTATTTCAACAAAACAAAAAATTCAAAAGCAGAGGATATTTCCCATTTATAAAATGAGGACATGATGTAGTTCAAATGCAATGCAAATTATTTCAAATATACAAGTTGATATATTTATTAGCTTATATGTCTTTGAATATCATTTGAGTTTAATATCACTGACAGACTACAAAAAATAGTGGAACTCTAAGTGTGTTTGCAAGTAGCTTAGTTGTGTCCAACTCTTTTCAACCTCGTGGATTGTAGCCTGACAGGCTCCTCTATTCATGGGATTCTCCAGGCAAGAACACTGTAGCGGGTTGTCATTTCCTTCTCCAAAACTCTGTTAGATTTGCAGATAAGTATTTGAAATTGCTTCAGGTAAGAGGATCAGAGTGATGTGGAGTGGAAAGATAAAATGAGGGAATGATGCATGGGATGGGAACAGAATATACAACTGAAGAAAGAAAAAGGATACAGTAAGGAAATTAAAGAAAATGAGCACACACATACAGAAACATCCTACAGAGGACACAAAATAAATGAACAGGTTTGATAGCCACCTAAATAAAGGACTAAAAAAGAATAAAATACAAAATTACATGCTTTGGGAGAAAAAGACCAGTAGCTTATTTTTATGAATAAAGAAGATATCAGAAGGTGCAGAGTAGTCCTAAAAGGGTAAAGATAATGGGAACTGATTGGAGGACAGCTCAGATGTGCTTGTGAATGTGGCCACCCTATTATAGCTGATTCCCTGTGAATATTTAGTACAAATTCAAAGTTCATACCTTTGCTTTATCTCTCATTGATCCTTTGCCCAGGATAGACATTTTAGCACCTGTTTCTTCCTGTAGCCTCTTCAAGGAGTTTCCTCTCGGCCCAAGCAATTTGCCCACAAAATTGAACTAGGAAACAAAATCATTAGAACATCTATATTAAGTAGAGAAAAGTAATGATTTAAAGCAAGAAAAACTTATAGGTTATGGTTTTTTGAACTTTACCATGGAGAACAGAGTTATGCCTTTCACACACCCAAACACACACACAGACACACACACAGGAAACTACCCCAGACCTATGAGCTCAGATACACTTTTAAAGAGATACTTCTTCCTGAAGAAATGTTAAAGTCAGTAATCATTTGAAAATATAATTTATTCATATAATCACATAAATCATTTGAAAAGAAATTAGGGAGACGTACTATGGTTTATAAATTTTCTAAAGGGTTTTTCTCTCCAATCAGATTATTGAAATAAAGAAAAATTTTGACATGCCTGCACACATTCAAAATTTGCAAAAAAATATTTTAAATTAAAATTTAACAGTCACGTTTGGCAAGTATTTTCTATGCCCGTAAGAGTCCATTTCAAATTTCATGATGGGTAATAAAGAGATTCAACTGTTCTTCAGTCTTACCTTCTTTGTGTTAAAGAGTTTTTCTAATGATCAGCAAATAGATGTGAATGCATACAAAAGGGTTTTAAATACTAGAAAGAGCATATATACAAAATAGTTTGCTTACATGCAAAATTCTAGAGCTAGGGGCATATATAACTGGTTTATTAAGTATGAAATCTGGTTATAAATAAGGGAAACAAAGGCAGTTATCAGCATTTGTTGCCAGCTACTAAATGAATATCACTACATGAAATGACTGAGGTAATTACTCATTAATTTTTCAAAAAAAGGATTAGAATGCATTACAGACTATGTTGGGTATGTGAAAAAAAAATAAACAAAATTAAGTAACTCTCTTCTATAACAGAGTTATTATATATTTTAAAATACCCAGAGTATTTCACACTTATTTGTGAAATATTTCACACTTAATTGTGAAAAACTAAACACTTTCCCCATAAATACAGCATAAAGTCAAGATGCCTGTTTGCACCACACATTTTCAGTGCTGCACTGGAGTGTGGATATCTACAAGCATGTAAGATAAATAACGTTCAAAAAGACCACATTTAGATCAACTGATTCTCAACAAAAGTGCCAGAGCAGTAACATTTGAAAAGTAAAATATTTTTAACAAACGGTGCTGGAACAACTGGATATTTGTACACAAAAACAAGCACACAAAAAATACTTTTACTTCTAACTTACATTAAAGGAAAGTGAAGTTGCTCAGTCGTGTCTGACTCTTTGTGACCCTATGGACTGTATAGCTCACCAAGCTCCTGCATTCATGGGATTTTTCCAGGCAAGAATACTGGAGTGTGTTGCCATTTCCTTCCCATGGGTCTCCCATATTGCAGGCAGGCTCTTTACCATCTAAGCCATCAAGGAATTCCTGGGGGTAGGAAGATCCCCCTGGAAGAGGGCATGGCAACCCACTCCAGTATTCTTGCCTGGAAAATCCCCATGGACAGAGAGTCTGGGAGGGCTACAATCTATGGGGTCACAAAGAGTTGGACATGACCGAGTAACTTTCACAACACACATTAAGGCAACTCTTATTTTAAGGTCTATCATAGGCCTAAGTTAAGAAAGAAAGAGAAGTGAGGGACAAAGGAGAAGAGGAAAAATTTACCCATCTGAATGAAGAGTTCCAAAGAATAGCAAGGAGAGATAGAAAGTCTTCTTAACTGAAAAAATACAAAGAAAGAGAGGAAAATAATAGAATGGGAAAGACTAGAGATCCCTTCAAGAAAATTAGAGATACCAAGGAAACATTTCAGAAATGGTAAGAACCTAACAGAAACAGAAGAGATTAAGAAGTCGTGGCAAGAACACACAGAACTGTATCAAAACAGTCTTAATGATTCAGACAACCATGATAGTATGATCACTCCTCTAGAACCAGACATCATGGAGTATGAAGTCAAGCGAAGCGTAGGAAGCATTACTAGGAACAAAGCTAGCGGAGGTTATAGAATTTCAGCTGAGGTATTTCAAATCCTAAAAGATGATGCTGTTTCAGTGTTGCACCCAAGATGCCAGCAAATTTGGAAAACTCAGCAGTGGCCACAGGACTGGAAAACCTTTTCATTTCAATTCCAAAGAAAGTCAATACCAAAGAATGTTCTAACTACTGCAAAACTGTGTTCATTTCACGTGCTAGCAAGGTAATACTAAAAATCCTTCAAGCTGAGATTCCCTGATAGCTCAGCTGGCAAAAAGAATTCACCTGCAATACAGGAGACCCAGTTTGATCCCCGGGTCAGGAAGATCCCTTGGAAAAGGAAATGGTTGCAACCTGCTCCAGTATTCTCAACTGGAAAATCCCATGGACAGAGGAACCTGGTAGACTACAATCCTTGAGGTCCCAAAGAGTCAGATACAACTGAGCAACTAACCATGAATGAATGAGGCAGCAACAGTAGGTGAACTGAGAACTTGCAGACGTACAAGTTGGATTTAGAAAAGGCAGAAGAAGTATAGATCAAATTGCCAATATCCACTGGATCATAGAAAAAGCAAGGGAATTTCAGAAAAAAAAAATCTACCTCTGTTTCATTGACTGCTCTAAAGACTTTGACTGTATGGATCACAACAAACTGTGGAAAATTCTTGAAGAGATGGGAATACCAGACCACCTGACCTGCCTCTTGAGAAATCTGTATGTAGGTCAGGAAGCAATAGTTAGAAATGGACATGGAACAATGGAGTGGTTCCAAATTGGAAAATGAGTACATCAAGGCTATGTATTGTCACCTTGCTTATATAACTTCTATGCAGAATATATCATGTGAAATGCCAGGATGGATGAAGCTCAAGCTGTAATCAAGATTGCCAGGAGAAATTTCAATAACCTCAGATATTCAGATGACACCACCATTCTGGCAGAAAGTGAAGAGGAACTGAAGAGATTCTGGATAAAGTGAAAGAGGAGAGTGAAAAAGCTGGTTTAAAACACAACATTCAAAGCACTAAGATCATGGCATCCTGTCCCATCACTTCGTGGAAAATAGACAGGGAAACAATGGAAACAATGACAGACTTTGTTTTCTTGGGCTCCAAAATCACTGCAGATGATGAGTGTAGCCTTGAAATTAAAATATGGTTGTTTCTTGAAAGAAAAATTATGACAAACCTATATAGCATATTTAAAAGCTGAGACATCACGTTACCAAATAAGGTCTGTAATCAAAGCTATCATTTTTCCAGTAGTCATGTATGGATGTGGGAGTTGGACTATAAAGAAGACTGAGCACTTAATAATTTATTTTTTCAAATGTGGTGCTGGAGAAGACTCTTGAGAGTCCCTTAGACAACAAGGAGGTCAGACAAGTCAATCCTAAAGCAGTCAACCCTGAGTATTAATTGGAAGGACTGATGCTGAAGCTCCAATACTTTGGACACCTTATGTGAAGAGCTGACTCATTGAAAAAGCCCCTGATTGAGGGGAGGAGGAAGGGGCAACAGATGGTAAGATGGTTGGATGGTATCATTGACTCAATGAATATGAGTTTGAGCAAACTCTGGGAGATGGTGAAGGACAGGGAAGCCTGGGGTGCTGCAGTCCATGGGGTCACAAAAAGTCGGACAAGACTGAGTGACTGAACAGCAACAATAAGTCTAAACACAAACACAAATAATTAGCATACAAAAAGGCCTTTGCAAATTTAAGTTGGGAAAGTTTACTAGCAAGCAAAGAGTATTCATTGAAATATTCAATGATCCAACAACCATTAAGAAATTAAATCTTCAAGCCACAGCCTGGGAGAAGATATTCCCCATGAATATGTGAATAATGACTAGAATCTAGAATCTATGAAAAAACTCCATCAAGTCAATAATTAAACACACACAGAGCACACACACACACGTTGCTAAAACTGAAAAAAAAAAAAAAAAGCCAAATACTGATGGTGATGTTCAATCACTAGAGCAATTATTATTTCTAATTTAAAATGATACAGTTACTTTGTGAAGAAGACTGGCAGTTATTTATGAATTTAAACACAGATCCACTACAGCCCAGTAATTCATAAGTATTTATCTACGAGTAATAAAAGCATGTGTTCCCAAACTGCCTTGCATAAGTACATTGAGACATTTTATTCATCATCACCATTAAACTAGAAATACAGCACTGTCCATGCAAAGTGGAGAGAGAAAGTTTATCCTCACAAAAAAAGAATTAGTCACTGATTGACACAGCAGTATGAAATATCTCACAGACATTATATTGAGTGGAAGCATCCGATACAAAAGAGTATATCACATTAGATTCTCCACTAATACACAATTCTAGAGGCACAAATAATACATGGTGTTAAAATTCATGAGTGATTGCTTGTTGAGAATGTAAGGCTGAGGTTGAACTGTCTAGAAAGTAAGTGCATGAAGAAACATCACATCCAGGGTGATGGTATTATTATTTATTTTGTTGAAAGTATAAGCATATTCCTGTTAAAACTCACCAAGATGCACACTAAGACCTGTGCACATGTATGTAATGTTAGTTGCTCCGTCGTGTCTGAATCCTTGCACCCCATGGACTATAGCCCACAAAACTCGTCTGTCTGTGGGATTCTCCAGGCAAGAATACTGGATTGGGTTGCCATACCCTTCCCCAGGGGATCTTCCCAACCTAGGGATCAAACCTGGGTGTCCTGCATTGCAGGCAGATTCTTTACCATCCGAACCACCAGGGAAGCACTTACTGTATGTAAAAATACTTCAGTTAAGAATGTGGGGAAACTAGAAAGCAAAAACTCCATATAAATATTTAAAAATTAATATCATGATAAAATTCCCACCAAAAATACTAGTCCCAGGCAGTTGTATAAAGGCATCTCAATGGAAATGAGATCCTAGGAAATAGATCATTTTAATCTATGCAGAAAGTGAGTAAACTATTCCAGAGAACGTGACTAGTGGTTAACCTATTTACTGGACCAAGGAAATAGGAGACTCCTTACCCTTTCTCTGTCCTTATAATGTATGTTCTGCCCACAGTTCACACACATGCAGCCACATACATGCAGCTTTGAGAGAGCTCTGCATCGCTGAGACCATCTGGTCTGTGTCAGTGACTGAACCGAGTTAAACTCTTAAGATTCTGGTGGGCACCTTTCCAATGCCCAGGACAAGCCTCATATGTAACTTGCTTTATACTGGAGAAGGAAATGGCAACCCACTCCAGTATTCTTGTCTGGGAAATCACACAGACAGAGGAGCCTAGCGGGCTACACTTTGTGCAGTTGCAAAAGAGTTGGGCATGACTTAGTGACTAAACAACAAAAACAAATTACCTATTAAACCAGCAAACTATTAATCTGGTGAGATCTGGTTCTTTCTTCAGACTCTCTTTGCCCTTGTTTACAGGGACTAGATTTGAATTTTACTTAGGGATCTCCCCAGACTACAAACCAACAGCAGACTATTTCAGAGAAATAAAAGGGAAAATAACCCCCAACTCACTTAGCAGGCTAATGTAACCTTAGAGGGAGGTTCCCTGGTGGCTCAAATAGTAAAGAATCTGCCTGCAATGCTAGAGACCTGGGTTTGATCCCCTGGGAGAAGGCATGGCTGCCCACTCCAATATTCTTGCCTGGAGAATCTTCATGGACAGAGGACCCTGGTGGGCTCTAATCCATGAGTTTACAAAGAGTCAGTCACAAATGATCGAGTAAGCACAGCATATAACCTTAATAGTTAGACCAAATCAGAAATGTCTGAGGCTTCTGCTCATTCTTCAGGAAAAAAAAGAAAATTTAATATATTGATCTCCATAAACTGCTTTCATGTTTTGGAAATAAATACCTTGTTGGTCACATAATTTGCAATTTTCCCCCATCCCATTGCTTGCCTTTTCATTTTGCTAATGGTTTCCTTTGCTGTGCAAAAGCTTTTATCTTTAATTAAGTGATAGTTGCTAGTTGTGTTCATCTCTTTTTGACCACCTGGATTGTAGCCCACCAGGCTCCTCTGTCCCTGGAATTCTCCAGGCAAGAATTCTGGAGTGGGCAGCCATTCCTTTTTCCAGGGGATCTTCCTGATCCAGGGGTCTCCCTCATTGCAAACAAATTCTTTACTCTCTGAGCCACGAGGGAAGCACTATTTGGTCCCATTTATTTTTTGCTTTTGTTTCCATTACTTTAGGAGACTGATCCAAAAAAAAAAAAAAAGTCATTATGATTTATGTCAAAGAGTGTTCTCTCTATGCTCTCCTCTAGGAGTTTTATAGTATCCAATCTTACTTTGGGGTCTTAATCCATTTTTAATCTATTTCATTCACAAATAGCTGCCTAGTTTTCCCAAAAGAATTACTGAAGAAACTGGCTTTACTCCATTGTATACTCCTGTCACATTTGACTTAGATTAACTGACCATTGATACGTGTGTTTATCTCTGGGGTGTCTATACTGAAGCATTGATCTATATTTCTATTTTTGCACCAGTACCATATTGTCTTGATTACTGTAACTTTTTAGTGTAGTCTAAAGTCAGGGACGGAAAAGGCAATGGCACCCCACTTCAGTACTCTTGCCTGGAAAATCCCATGGACGGAGGAGCCTGGTGGGCTGCAGTCCATGGGGTCNAGGCAAGGGAGTCTGGACTTCTTTAGCTATAAGGGACCAGCGGTTCCGCTGGTTAGTGGAATTAGAACACGAGAGACACTCCTTTGAAGATTTAGTAGTTAGGAATGCATTTGGCTGCAATAACCGTAGTGGTCTCAACACATCAGTGGGTTGTTTTTTTATTTAACAAGACAGCAAGGTGGTGGCAGGTGCTGGTGTTGGTTTAGTCATTAGGTGATATCAGAGTTATTTCTGTGATTTTCTTGGCTTTTCCTTCATGGTTGTGAAATAGCTGCTTCAGATATGATGAAAAGTCAATGTAGAAAGGGTTGTAGCAGGTGAGTCTTTCCCTTTATATGACAAAATACGTTTCCATATGATTCAGAGCCCACCCTTTTCCCTCAAATTAAAACTAGACCATCCAGGAGGTATTATTTGATCACAAGAGTCACCAGGCTGCAAGGAGGTTTTCCGACCTCCACAGAAGCCATTCTCAGCTACACTTTCCCTCGCAACCTCCTACTATACATTCAACCTGCACTGATGTTTTGGGGAGATTTTTTTTGGGTTATTAACTGTGAGCAACTTGAGAAACTTTTCACCATTGTATGCTAAGTTTTTGGCACAGTGCTGGGTTCACGGTGATGCTTCCTTCATCACCGTGGACTGAGCTAGGATGGCTGCCTCCATGAGTTTTCTCAGCCAACCAGATGTCCGGTGTTACATTGGCCAAGGTATATTATTCTGGCCCTATTCCAAGAGATTCGTGGAAAGTCTTTAAAAGATACATTCTTAGGTTTGTACTTATAAAACTTTATTGTCTTAATCCATTTCTTATCACCCATCTGAAGCATAAGCCCTAAAGTGCATTCTCAACTGCATTGCTGCATCTGCCTGTTGGACAAGCCCTGAGTGACAGATTGAATTACTCTACCAGCCCTGCCTGGCTTCAGTCACTGGTGGAAGGTTGTAGTGGGTCTCGCTCTTTCCTGAATGGCTATAACCAGCATCTTGGTTTGGTTGAATAACTTGTTTTACTTCATCCATAAATCTGTGTTATCTTGGCCGAGCTTTATGTTATTAAAGAGCAGGAAACTCTGGATTTCTGCTTCTGGACACATTTATTTATGAGCCTCCTCCACCTCTGCTGTGTTGCCCGGCTTTATCTTTACAAGCTTCTCTGGTATAAATCTGGTCATTGTTACTGACCATTCCTGCAGGCTGAATTCTTTCCTGTAAATCCAGAATCTTGTGACCTGAGGGCAAAATACATTGCTGATGTATTTCTTTTTTCCTTCTAGGTCTCTAAGAATAGTCTTTCTTGTGACGGAATTATGATGAGCTCCTATAGTCAACAATTTATTATTGCAGATGCTTTTCCTATTATTTTAATGGACCACTTACAGCCTTGATGTTTTGCCTGTTTCTCAAAGAATTTAATGTTTTCTTCATATGTAAACTCAATCTTTACCTCTGATTTTTCCCATTGATCTAGTACTAAAATATACATTTTCTTACACCTAGAGTCTTATGGATGGTTATTACAGTATGCAGAGGTAATTCACACATTCTAATATGAATATTAATCTCACCGTGATACAGAGCTGGTCCCTGCAGAGTTGTGCCTCATTAAAGAACATTTTAACCTCATATACTTTCTAAATTGATGGCTCAAACATGCCTACTGCCCAGCCACAGCTACTGTCTTCATGCTGGAAATGTCGNATTTTAATGGACCACTTACAGCCTTGATGTTTTGCCTGTTTCTCAAAGAATTTAATGTTTTCTTCATATGTAAACTCAATCTTTACCTCTGATTTTTCCCATTGATCTAGTACTAAAATATACATTTTCTTACACCTAGAGTCTTATGGATGGTTATTACAGTATGCAGAGGTAATTCACACATTCTAATATGCATATTAATCTCACCGTGATACAGAGCTGGTCCCTGCAGAGTTGTGCCTCATTAAAGAACATTTTAACCTCATATACTTTCTAAATTGATGGCTCAAACATGCCTACTGCCCAGCCACAGCTACTGTCTTCATGCTGGAAATGTCGCCAAATATTGTACATTGTGGATTTCTGAGCGGAGGGCATGTAAACAAATAAAAACCGACCTTTTGAGATTGGGCTGTTTACAGAACAGGTTTCGTGGCCCAAGCCTCTGGACACCCTGGGAGGGAGGCTATCATGGTAGCCTCCTGTGTCTCTGACTGTGCTGATTAGAGATGGCAGGCGAGGCAGGAAGAGGTCCTGGGAGAAACACACCTCCCCACGCGTTTATGTATATTCTCTCTTGCCGGAGGCTGGGTATATTTCTGCCTAGCAACCAAACTGTTCTGACATATAACCCTAGCACAGGATTCCAAGTTCCTTTGTACTTAGGAATGACAATTTGGGTTAGCTGGAGTTTATCCACTGTTGGACAGTGGCAATCACAACTCCGAATGAATGGAGGGAACACTTATAATAGTTTCATGAATGGGATTCAGTTTGTCTGATGTGCAGAGCTGCACTGTCAGGCAGTGTGTGCGCACATGCGTGCACGTGCGTGCGTGCATGTGTGTGTGTGTGTGTGTGTGTGTATAATGTGGAAAGGCAGGCTAGAGAATCTGGGTGCCTGGCCATCTTTCATGCTTTCCTGGTGTTTGGACTCTACAAGGGCTGGACTGCGGCCCCTCCCTTTCTCATCCTGCTCAGCGACCACACAGGCAGAGATACACCCCTTTGGTGGCTGGCCCTCCAGATGGAACCATCTTAATTTCAAAATGTCCTTATGGAAAGAACCCAGAGCCTGCATGTTTGAATCCCCAAGTGGCCATTTTGTTTTGACAGTTGGAGCTGGATGTGCACATCTGTAAAAATAGTATCTGCTGGACTTAAGGGAATATGCCTGAAATCATTAAGATAGGTTGTAAAGGCAGATTTTGATGGCCGCCATCTAGAAGTGTTATTCTTTAACGTTTTTTTTAAGGGGTAGAATGAGGAGCCATGCATCTAAAACAATTCTTTGTTGGGAAATTTGTTAAGTGGGTGACTCTGGGTACAAGTAGGTGTCACTTAAGGTGCACACGTCTTATTTCTCACAGGTGGTAACACTTCAGTCTCTCTGGTTGGCCCTCCGCCACACCGGCAAGGGCTTCCCAGGTGGTGCAGCGGTAAAGAATTCGCCCGCCAATGCAGGAGACACAGGAGACGTGGTCCCTGGGTTGGGAATATCCCCTGGAGGAGGAAATGGCAACCCACTCCAGTATTCTTGCCTGCAAAATTCCAAGGGTAGAGGAACCTGATGGGTTATAGTCCATGGGATTGTGGAGAGTCAGACACAACTGAGGGACTGAGCGCGCTCACACACCAGCTAAGGTGAATAGTACTTAGCTGTTTTTTCCTATTCTTTGGGTCTTTTCCTTGTTCCCAGGGCTACAGGAGTGTGGATAACAATGCAACAAGTTCAGGGGGAAAAAAGAGGTAATGAGGAGAGAACTAACATTTAGTGAATGCCTGTGATGTGCTAGATTTCACACACATCATTTACTCTGCCACAGTTAAGATGCAGTGATATCATCACTACTTCAGAGCTAAAGGCACCGCAGTCTAGACAGATCTGGCCACGGTCCCTGTTAGAGACACAAACCCTACACACTGTGGTGGCTTTCCAGTGACTCAATCGGTAAAGAGTCTGCCTGCAATTCGGGATACATGGGTTCGATCCCTGGGTCAGGAAGATCTCCCCTGGAGAAGGGAATGGCAACCCACTCCAGTATTCTTGCCTGGAGAATTCCATGGACAGAGGAGCCTGGTGGGCTACAATCCATGGGGTCACAAAGAGTTGGACTCGACTGAGTAACTAACTTTCACACACTGTACACAACCCTTTGTTGCCTGGAAAAGAAAAAGCATTTAATTCAGGAGCTTAGTTCATTTGTACATATCAACTTATATATGTCTATTGGTATATCTTAGATAGGGGCTTCCCAGCTGGCTCCATGGTAAAGAATCCACCTGCCAAGGCAGGAGATACAGGAGACTCAAATTCAATCCCTGGGTGGGGAAGATCCCCTGGAGGAGAAAATGGCACTCCAGTATTCTTGCCTGGAGAAGCCCATTGAAGAGGACCCTGGTGGCCTACAGTCCATGGGGCCTCAAAGAGTTGGACATGACTGAACGCACATACCTCAGATAATGACATTTTATTGGGATTGTTTCTAAACTGCATCCCACAAATACTAAAAAATAATCTAAATACTCAAACTTTGTCAGTTTATTCAGAGTCCTTAGATGCAAAGAGCTTCCTGGGACCTCTGTGCTCTGCTGTGCTAAGTTGTGACCCCGTGGACTGTAGCCTACCAGGCTTCTCTATCTATGGGATTCCCCAGGCAAGAATACTGGAGTGGGTTGCCATTTCCCACTCCAGGGGATCTTCTCAACTCAGGGATCGAACCCAGGTCTTCCGTGTTGTGGGCGGATTCTTTATCGACTGAGCCACTAGGGAAGCCTGGACCTCTAGCTCGACTCATTTCTTGATGTAATGGGGAATCCACAGGTGGGTAGGTATGCAGACACCATGGGTCCTTTTGGCTTCAGGCCACACAACCTGTACCTGCTTCCTCAGAGAAATATGCTTAAGAACAAAAAAAAGCTCCCTGGATTTATCCGATGGTGGTGGGCTGCCGTCTATGGGGTCGCACAGAGTCGGACACGACTGAAGTGACTTAGCAGCAGCAGCAGCAGTCAGGTACACAAGTAGGGGTGGGAGTAAGATCCCTAGACTCTTCTTAGGGACAAAGCTAGGGTGTTAGAGTGGGAGGAGAGTGTTAGAGTAGGCGGCGCTTTGTTCACCTCTGGGTTCCCTCCCTAGGCTTTGCTATCTCCCCTCTCTCTCCATCTGGGGCACTTGCGCGTCTGCGCGGCTCGCCTCTGCCATCCTGCATCAGGTAGGAGAGGATGTGCGGTGCTTAGTTGCTCAGTCGTGTCCGACTCTTTGCGACCCCATGGACTGTAGCCTTCCAGGCTCCTCTGTCCATGGGATTCTCCAGGCAAGAATACAGGAGTGGGTTGCCATGCCCTTCTTCAGAGGATCGTCCTCACCCAGGGCTCGAACCAGGGTCTCCCACATTGCAGGCGGATTCTTTACCGCTGAGCCACCTGGGAAGCCGATAGGAGAGTATATCTAGATCAAATTATATCAGTGGTGCGGCCGCAATCGGTTGATGCCATCGGTGATTAATTAGGCATCAACAGTCTGGTTAATGATCACATGAGGTCATATTTAGAACAGACCTTTCTCCCATAGTATTTTAGTTCAGAATTATCTGTTTGGGCCCATCTTTGCAGGGGCCGACCTCAGACTTGGAGCTGGAACAAACCCCTGGCGCATGCGCACTCTCGCTGGCGCGCCCTCGGAGCCCAGGCCAAAGGATGGATGGAGCGCTTGTTGGGCTGTCAGAGTGTGGGGTAGATGTGATTAGCGTGAGCCTGATGCTGCTCGATGGAGCAGAGCGAGCGGTGCCATATGGCAAGGCTACCGTCATTCATAACAGCAGCTGTGTGAGGAATAAAAAGGTATCTCTCTGTGCAGTGATGTGGGGAGGAGGAGCTGAACTACGTACGTCATTTTCCCAAAGGGGGAAAAGAACATCAGGAAAGGAGTTGCAGCGCAGCTTAACCCTTCCTTTCTCACACTTGGCCCCGCTGAGGACGGAAGTGGACTCTTCCTTGCGGTCATAATATGGCTGGCCTTCCCTCTTCTTTGTGACTGTGGCCACTCTGTTTTTCGGGGGAAAAAAAAAAAAAAAAGATGTGGTCCCCATGTATTTGGGCTTCTGGTGGCTCAGCCGTAAAGAGTCCGCCTGCAGTATAGGAGACACGGTTCGATCCCTGGCTTGGGAACATTCCCTGCAGAAGGAAATGGCAACCCACTCCTGTAATCTAGCCTGGAGAATCCCAGGGAAAGAGGAGCCTGGTGGACGACAGTCCACAGGGTCGCAGAGCCTCACACGACTCAAGGGACTTAGCACACAAGTCCCAGGCTTTTGCATTGATTTCAGTGGGTAACAGATTCGAACTACCCCTGTCAGGCCCGTGCTTGGAGGAAGAGCAGCGAAGATCTGAAGATCTGACTCAGTGGGGGCAGGGAAGCATAAGAGAGGCTGAGTCTGTATGTCCGCGTGTTAGCACCTCGATCGTGAAGTTTCTGTGGATCTGGGCTTGAGGTGGTCTCACTCCCAGGGGGAGGTCAGGGCTCAGGATAGGTCCTGCAGTGGGCTCTTCCACATTCCTCTGAGTATTTCCACGTGGCTGGAATCTAAGATGAGTCGTTATACAGGAAAAGGAGTAGCTGAAGAAGAGCTGTGATAAAAACCCAGGCAAAGCCCGAAAAGTGTGTGGAGGGAAGAGGTGGGGGTTTTCTTGCCTGGGAGCCAGCTCCAAACCCACCTGTGTTGCCTTGTTAACGGGGATGGGGCTAGGACTGATAGGCTCATTCTTATGTGAGTATCTTAGGTCTTTTAAAATACCTCCGGGCCCCTCTACCCACCCACCATTTGCTGAATCACTGTGCAGGACTCTGGAGATGCAACCCCCGCCCCAGTCTGAGCCCCAGCACAGGCTTGGGGAATGCGGAGTTGGGGGTAGGGGCTGGAGGGTGGCTTTTTCAAGGTTTTGCTTTAGTCCCTGGGAATGTCACATCAAAGGTCTAATGGAAAAGAAACACTTTGAAATGTTGCTTTTTCAATCAATCCTCTTTAGTATTACCCTAAAGCTTGGCCGTCTGAAGGGGTTTTCTAAATAGCTGGGTTGTGTGTATATATAATTATGACTGATTTGAGATTTTTATGGCAGAAATCAGCACAAGATTGTAAAGCAGTCATCATCCAATTAAAAAATAAAAATTAAATTTAAAAAATAGCTCAGGGGGGAATCAGGAAGTCAAACTGGCAGCTGTCCACCCTGCCCTGCTCATGGTGCCCCTTTGAGTGAGTTTCCTGTACGTGGTCACCTCCTCTCTGCAGGCACCAGGCTACCTGTCCACTGAGGGCCCTTCTAGCTCCAGCATTTTGTGGACCTGTCAGGCTTCTTGCCTAACCACAGCCAGTTTAAAAGGACAGCACCTGTCCTGCCTTCCACTGCCAAGAACTTGCGGAACCAAGCTAAGCAAGCTGCCTTGTCAGCGCCAGCCAGGACTCAAATCAAACCTGGGTGCCAAAACCTAGAATAAACTGAACCCAGGGCTCAGCTCCCGAATTACATTTAAAAAAAAAAAAAAAAAAAAGATCTGAACTTAGAAACCAAGAACCAAATGTGTATTTTTAAAAATAAAGCAAGCCACTTTTTGAAAGACTAGTTAAAACCAGACTGGTTTTTTATATTTTTGAAAAGTATTTAATTTGAACACCAAAATATCCTCTGAAGTGAATCAGATATTTCCATCAGTTTTGGTCTCTGGTTAAAAACAGACAAGCGAGCAAGCAAGCGTATAGATTGAAAAAAGCTCTCTGACATTTAGAATGAGATTGTGCTTGGAAAAAAGTCACAAAAGGGAGGTTTTAGTACATTTTCATCGAACCAACCTGCTATAACCAATTGGGAAAATATTGGCCACCTTCACTATCCAAATTTCCATGGACCCACCCTGAATCACTTCTCAGTTACTGGACCACAGTTTCCAGTTGCTTCTGTCGCTCTTCCTTCTTTGCTCGGAGGTTAGTTTTGGAGAATTCAGATAATTCAGTGTCAATTACATAATGAATGCACTCCTGGGGAATGACCAAGCTTTTCTGAGGAACTTGGTTTTTCCAAAGCTCAGATGACCTTTGCTTGGAATGCTGATCCCTGAGACTTGCAGAGCAATGGGAGGGCCATAGTGCCTGTGGTCTGGATGCTCACATCTGATGCGACTGGGGTATTTTATCAACAAGATGGATTTACACATTGACCTTTTCCTAGATGATGACGTGAGGGCCGTGCTACTGGAAATGAGCAAATCCCTGGAGAAATAAACCACGTCAGTTCAATGCCGAATGGGCTGATTTGTTTGTATGGTGCTTCTGAATGTCAGGGACCCTTTAATGTCCAGAGGTCCCTTGTTTACATATTTCCTCTGTCTGTGATTTTCCTGGACTTCTCATCTCCAGTCTGTCCCTGTTAAGGGCATTTGATCTTGGAACTTGGTAACTTCTTTAACTGGAGTCAGGGGGCATCCTTTGAGGGTGAATATCACTTTCTATTTTATATCTTGTCACAGTGACTGCCTAAGAGGTGGGTAGGTAGCCTCAATGAAAAGAAAAGTAGATATAATTGCTGGACTGTCTCCAAAGTGACCCCCTTTTCCTGGGAAGCCTCCTTGACCAACCCCAAATCTGAATAGAGACTTTCCTTTATTATGCTTGATCCTTTCCACAACATAGCACCAAATGCAGGTAACTCTTGGCTTCTCCATCTTATCTGATAGCCTGAACCCTGAGAAGAAAAAAAAAAAAAAAAACACACACACCTGGGAATTCCCCTGGCTCAGATGTTAAAGAATCTGCCTGCAATGCAAAAGACCTGGGTTTGACCCCTGGGTTGGGAAGATCCACTGGAGAAGGGAATGGCAACCCACTCCAGTATTCTTGCCTGGAGAATCCCATGGACAAGGAACATGTCAAGCTAGCGACTAATACACACACACTGATCTGTTGGCTGCTGTGTTTTCAGGGCCTCCTGTGGGGCATGGCAGAGAGAAAGTCCTGTCAGGGGATTTGGGCTCTTTTGAGAGCTTTCTTGTCAGGCTGCCACAGTCGAAGTCATGGAGTCTCTTGTTATTGGTTCCATTTTAAAGCTGTTTAACACTCCCATGGTTAGGAGGAATAGTTCACATGTATTGAGCTCCTAAAGAACTCAGCACATTGAGCTCTAAATTGTGTATGCTGACATGATATGTGAATGATTTTTAAAAGTTAATTTTTTCTTCTGTCAGAGTAATACCCATAGTTTGATAAGTCAAATTATCTTCCAAGGTTTGTTGGGAAAAATATCCATCCCCACCCTTCTCAAATAGTCCATTCTCTAGAGGTAGCCGTTTTCAGCTCTGTTAGTGGATGTTTTTGAGTATTAGCATCCATATATTATCTCAGTGTTTATCTCATAGATCTTATGTGCTCATCCGGCTACATAATTTATCAGGACATCTTCTTTTGCAAATTGATTTACCCTCAAGACACACAAACACGAGACACGCACTGTCCCAGACCTCCATACTTTCAATATGATTATATTGTTAATTTTGACTGGTATAATAGTTGTCTTCATTTTATGAATATGTAAATGCTCTGCGCAGCTCAGCCATGGGGTAAACTATGATTACTTTCCTTTGACGCACAATTTTCTACTTTCTCGGAGTTAGTAATTAGCTTGGGTGCTCGTGTGTGTGCGTGTGCGTCTGCACTTGACAGTCTGTGACTTATTGCTCAGTCAACCTGACTCCCCTCCAGCTGCACATCTCTCAGTACTTTCAAACACATGACATATTCCATTGATTTCACCTTAAAAAAAAATTAAATCTCTTGCCTCAGTCTTTTTTTGTCAGATGAGGGATAAGAATTTTAGTGTTTTTCTCTGAGAGTTCCATGAGCCCAAACCAGTTGATAGGGCTCCCAGAGGTATATTTCTAGATGGAATTGGTCTAAATTCAGATATTACTCTTTCAGTGCTGAAATACGTGTTTTGGAGGATTCGCCAGCCTCTAACAGCTGTGAGAACTTTTCGGTGTAAGACGTATCTGAATAAAACAGAAAACTAAGTCTTACAAGTATAAAAGCAGATGCATCCTGCCTGCCAGCCTCCTGTCAGCCCACGCATACCTCATCTTTTCATTCTAAAGAAGTCAGAGCTAAACCGAGAATTAAACTCCTTTGATATACATGTCCTATTTCAGGTACCTGCTGCTCTTGTCCAGCACTGACATCCCATGGCTTGTGCCTTCGTGCTGTTTTGCTGTTTTGAAAATGTACAAGATCACTCTGGGAACCATAGTGTTCAATACCTTTCCCACAGCCCTCTCCGAAGTGAGGATTACATGGATTTCAGCTTAGAATTTCAAAAGGCAGAGTGGCATCCCTGGTGAGCCTTAACCCAAAGGGATCCTAAAGGCTAGGACAGAAGACGTGGGTAAGGAAGACCTGTCTTTGATACCCACGTCTTTATCTTTATTCCCAAACCACCCATGCTGATAAGGAGCCTGATGCATCCTTCTTGCTTCTGAATTAGCCAGATCACTGTCTCAGTAAGATAAGCAATTTAGATTTCCAGTTGACGTCTGGCCTCGCTTCCATCCTACCCTTATTTTTCCACCTGTTTCTCCCTCCTCACATTTACTTATTTATGTATGGCCGCTCGCAGCATGGCATGCAGGATCTTAGTTTCCTGAATTGAAGGGAACTAAGGGATTCAATTCCCAGGGATTGAAGTCATGCCTCCGGCAGTGGAAGCTCGGGAATCTTAATTGCTGGACCACCAGGGAGGTCCCGCTCCTTCCTCTCCTTCCGCTTCCTCTCTTCCTCTGCCCTCTTTTCCCTCATCTTTGTCTCTCTGTCTCTCTCCATCTCTGTCTCTCTCTTTCTTTCACCTAGGAGGGGATGACTATGAAGTTGAAATAATTCAGGTTCACACCCCTACCTGGCTGACTGTATGACCTGGAGAAATTGACACAGGTTCTTTAACCATTTCTTCTTCTATCATATGGAGAAGACTACCTAGCTGGTTATGAGAGTTAAACAAAACTGTGCATGAGAAATGCTTAGTGCAGGGCTTGGGATGTACTCATCGCAGAATAAATACATTCAGAACAATGACAATAATGGCTTAACATTTTCACATACCCCCACGTCCCCAATTCAGTCAATGCTGCTGAAAAGTGGCTCTGCCACTCTAGGAAATATTGGCAATATGTATGCTTTGGCTCCATCTTTCAGGTCTTTGAAATATTTGAAGAGAATAAGCTATTAGTTTGGTTCAGAGAATATTTTTATCCAGGTTTTTTTTAAAAACAAGCATATTTTAAATAATTTTTAAAATTTATATATTGATTTTTATGTTGGCTGTGCTGGATCTTCATTGCTGCGTGGGCTTTTCTCTACTTGCAGAGAGCAGGAGCTAGTCTCTAGTCGCGGTGTGCAGGCTTCTGATTGTGGTCGCTTCCCTTCCTGCAGAGTGCTGGCTGTAGGACGTGTGAGCTCAGTACTTTCAGAGTACAGGCTCTGGGACACAAGGTCAGTAGTTGTGGCACACAGACTTAGTTGCTCCATGGCATGTGGGATCTTCTCGGAGCAGGGATCGAACCCGTGTCTCCTGCATTGGCTGGCAGATTCTTTACCATCAAGCCACCAGGGAAACCCTTCATCCAGTTTTATTCTGGTTTAATTGTAGTAAATATACAGGTTTTACTTGGGTTAATCTTGTGGACTTCTAAGAAGCGTAAGGTTGGGGTTTGGTTTGGATGTTTTAGTTGTAATCTTGGATTCAGAGCTCGGGGTGTACACGTGGCCCTGATGGGAGGCTTCTCCTTCTGTCTTGGGCCAGAACAGAATATCCAAGATCTGTAATAGAACAGCTGTCTGCCTCATTCAACAAGATGCTGCCCAGGTACAGTGGCACAGAAAGGATTTGATGAGTCTGTCACCCAGTCACACAATGTCTTCATGAACTGGGGGAAAAAAAATCAAACCATACAGTCCATGAGCCCAGTGGAAGAAAGCCTCTTAGTGTGGATTCTGTTTGTGGGATTGCATCTCCTGCTCACTGGCCAGTGTGAGGGGCTGCAGGAGCTAGAACACAGGGAGAAGGGTTTCATAGGCTTTTTTTCCGGAGTGGCCCAGTTCAGGTTAACCTCTCTGTGTTGTCTGAGGTCATGAATCCTGGAGTTGTAGAGGCTTTTATCTCAAAGAAGCATTGGAGGCTGTTCAGGGTGCTTAATTAGAGAGAGGTGAATGTTGTCAAGGCAACCTCCTTTTGATTCATTCATGGAATGGAAGTAGAAGAATACAAGAAAGAACCATAAATAATGCTTGAATGAACTACCCACATCTAGCTAGTTCAGATCTGAGCTCTTAAAAGAAAGGAAACCAGGATGAAAATATAGATAATCAGGCATAAGTCTGCATTTTCTCCTCTGAGCTTGATCTTAAGAAATAGTTTGACTTAAGAGAATGTTTTAATATTCCCACTTCACTCAACAATGTCACAAATTGCCACTGTTGCTATGACAGTTTGCAGAAAACACTCCATCTAAATCTCTTCTATGTAAAAGCCTGACATGTGATAGGTGACTTTTCCCAGAAGATTTTCATGACCTTTCTGGACACAGAAGCCAGTGTGATCTGTGCATGCAAAGTTGCTCAGTTGTCTCTGATTCTTTGACACTGTGTAGTGTGTAGCCCAGCAGGCTCCTCTGTCCATGGGATTCTCCAGGCCAGAATACTGGAGTGTATTTCCATGCCCTCCTCCAGGGGATCTTCCCCACCAAGTGATAGAACCCTAGTCTCTTGTATCTCCTGCATTGGCAGGTGGGTTCTTTACCATTAGTGCCACCTGGGAACCCCCAATGTGGTCTATACCTACATTAAAAAAAAATAGAAGTATAATTGACATACCGTGTTATAGTAGTTTCACAATATAGTGACATTTATATATATTATAAGATGATCACCGTGATAAGTCTAATTACCATCTGTCACCATTCCATTTAAAGTCGTTGCTAGCTGTGCCTACATTTTGTTGACTTATTCATTTATTTATTCAGCCGTTTATTCAATAGATATTTACCGAGCATTTACTGTGTGCTAGGCTCTGGGTCCATGTGAAGCTTCTGTTTTACAGATAACATGTTGTTGAATGCAGTTTCAGCATCGTGTGCTCCAAGCATAAGCAGTAAGGATGAATGTGTACCTGAGGAGCCTCAAAGAGCATGTGTGAGGGGGACAGCCTCCCATGAGAGAAGATTCTGAGGCATCTCTGACTCCCCCGCACAGCCCACTGGAGACCAAGCCCAGGAAAATGCCTCTCACACGACCCCATCTCTGGAGCCTGGGCTCCTGCGTCAGGCTGGTCTTTTATGAGTATGGGCAGATAGATTGTTGAAAGAGCCTCCTAATGTGTCTTCCTCGCTTGCAGACTAACCCACCTAACCCATCCTATGCGGTCCTGACCAACAAGTTATTCTTAGGCGCTGTTTCCCTGAGAACCTGCTGCTGCTGCTGCTGCTAAGTCGCTTCAGTCGTGTCCAACTCTGTGCGACCCCATAGATGGCAGCCTACCAGGCTCCCCCGTCCCTGGGATTCTCCAGGCAAGAACACTGGAGTGGGTTGCCATTTCCTTCTCCAATGCATGAAAGTGAAAAGTGAAAGCGAAATCGCTCAGTCGTGTCCGACTAGTAGCGACCCCATGGACTGCAACCTACCAGGCTCCTCTGTCCATGGGATTTTCCAGACAAGAGTACTGGAGTGGGGTGCCATTGCCTTCTCCGCCCTGAGAACCTACAGGAGCTAAAATCTAGCCTCTCTGCTTGACTTTCAAAGTCCATTGTCCGCCTGGCTCCAGTGAACACATCTGATTTTTTCTTCCTACTGCAGTTGCCACCTCCCACCACAGGTTCATTTCTTCCTTGTGTCCTGAATGCATCTCCCAGATCTGCCTGCTCAGGATGCTGTCTTTGCCCACTTTACCCAACTGCATTGCTGACCGTGTGCCCCCAGCCCCACACCCACCCACTCCTCTCCCAAACCCCAGGGCAGCCTCCTGCTTATGATGAAGACTGCTGGTTATTCCCCAACCTTCAGTCTCTCCTCCTCCACAGTCTTAGGAGTTTAGCTGGGGATGTGGCCACCCAGAACAAAGACCGCCTGTCCCAGGCTCGTTTGTAGCGGCGCTGGGTCAAAGAGCAAGAGTATTCACGAGCAAGTGTGTGCAAACCGTGGATCATCTTCTAAAAGGGAAGGCCATGCACTCTCCTCGCCCTTCCTGGGGCTGCGATGTGGAGAGTGTGTGAGCTTTCTGCACTGGATGGATGTGCATCGAGAGGGCAGAACACAAGGAGGGAGGGCATCTGCATCCCCACAGCATGCAGCCGTCATCCAGGCTCTGTGCCTGGGCAACCCCGGATGCTGGCACTTAGACCCATGAGGGAGAAATAACTTCTGTCTAGTTTAAGCTTTTTAAAGTGGGGGTTTCTGTTATAGCAGCGGAACTCCTCCAAGAAGCCTTCCTGTCTCTTCCTAAACTCTCACCGTCACCGCAAAGTCTGGTGCGTCTTTGTTTTCCCTTTGTTTCCTTGTTCACTGTCTCTTACCAGCCAGGCTGCTGGTTGGACTTGGACCATGAATTAGACCTGCACACAGTTTGGCACAGGTGAGAGAACACTGAGCTAGCAGTTAGAAGACCTAGGTTCTGGCCTTTTGTAGTTAACAGTGTATATTTGGGTGCACTTCTTATTCATTCTGAGCCATAGGGTTCTCAGCTGCTTACAGGGAATAGAAACTGTATCTCTCATGAGACAGGAGATGTGAAGATATTTTGTCAGCCACAAAGTAATATACAATCCTAAGGTGATAGCCGGAGAAGGTGGTGGCACCCCACTCCAGTACTCTTGCCTGGAAAATCCCATGGACAGAGGACCCTGGTGGGCTGCAGTCCATGGGGTTGCAAGGAGTCGGACACGACTGAGTGACTTCACTTTCATTTTTCACTTTCATGCATTGGAGAAGGAAATGGCAACCCGCTGCAGTGTTCTTGCCTGGAGAATCCCAGGGACGGGGGAGCCTGGTGGGCTGCCGTCTATGGGGTCGCACAGAGTCGGACACGACTGAAGCGACTTAGCAGCAGCAGCAAGATGATAGCACTGTGTTTTTCCACACTGATGACCATGCTGCATACACAAGGGTAATCCATGTGATGAAGGCCTTTGGGGTCAGTTCCACCAAAGATGTCCATATTCAGCTGTCTGCTAATCCCCAGTGATTAATGGTACAAATGACCTACTGATAAATTACTAATTATTCAAGTAATGCAATGGCAACCCACTCTAGTACTCTTGCCTGGAAAATCCCATGGATGGAGGAGCCTGGTAGGCTATGGTGAAATACTTCCTAATAGGAATACAGTTTAAGCAATTCATGGGGAACCTTGGCAATAACAGAACAGGTTGTCTCAGCACCTGCTGTATGGATTCAGGGTCAAATTAGAGAGCCATCATCTACTGTGTAGATCCCTTTTGGTGAGTCCTGTGCATGGACGCGTGGATATTTGGGGGGTGTGATTTACAGAGAACATGTGTGCATGCCTACTTGCCGTTTCCTTAATACTTCAAACACTTTCTCTCCATGGAAAAGCAAAGGTCCCCCCTATGTTGCAGTTCCCCAAGGGTTAAGAGGAGGTTTATTCTTTCAAGCCCCTCTACAGCAGTTATCCCTAGTGAACTAGGGTTTTTTAATGGCCTTTCACAATAATTAGAAATTTAATTAACCTCTCTGCTTTGATCAGAGCCATGTTTCTCATTACCTTCCCCTCTGCCTGTTTCTGAGTCAAGACCTATTTCTGGGCCTTCCCTTTCCAATTATAAAGTACTGTTTATGCTTAATTTAGCCCGGCACAGCTGTAAGGAAAGCAAATCTCCCGCTCCACAGCCTCCAATGACTCCCCACTGACCACTGAATTAAGCACGAACTCCTTGGCCTGGCATCTGAGCTTTGCACAGCCTGGCCCCAGAACACACACCTAATCGCATCTCTGCCCTTCCCGTACTTGAACTTTATGCCTTGCTGTTTCTCACCGGCCCTCCATCATCCTGCCTTGGGTCTCTTGCTGCTTCTGCTCCTTCTGCCTGAACACTCGGCTCCCTGCGTCATATACCTGCCCCTTTTGAATCCTACCTCATCTGGGAGGCATCAGTTTCCATCAGTTCCCTCCCCAGCCCAATCACCAAGGGCCATGACCTTTCCCCTTCCGGGTTTGCACAGGAATGTACATCTGTCTTATAACCTTATCTCATGTGATACTTATTGTGCATCTGTCTTATTCTTTCTCTTTGGATTATACTTTTTACTTATTTAGTTTTAATTGCTGCATAGTTGATGTACAATATTATATAAGTTTCAGATGTACAACACAGTGATTCACAACTTTTATAGGTCATATTCCACTGACAGGTATTGTGAAATGTTGGCTATATTCCCTATGTTATACAGTATATCCTTGTAGCTTATTTATTTTATGCTTTGCATTACAGATTTTAAAAGAAGGAAATATCTACTCATCTTTGTACCCTTTAGCAATTAACATAGCACCTTAGTAACAACAACAACCGTTTCTGAGTTTCTAGTTTGTCCTAGACACTTTAAATGAACTCTAATTGGCAGATTCAACAGGTGAAATTAGGAAATGAATCTCAGACAGGTTAAGTGACCCCCTGCCCCCGACCCTGCCGAATCCACAGCCAGGAAGCTCACATTGGATTGTGCTCTGTAGAGGGCTAGAGACACTGAGGTTGCCTTTTGGGGGTGACCTACTTTTCCAACGTATGTCCCCGCTTTATCATTGATCATCTCTTGCCACCTCTGTATCCACCCCCCCGACCTCTCTTAACCAGGGTGGCGCCGTAATGTACCTTGGATGCTGCGAGTGACCCCCAAGGAAGGCTTTGGTGTCTGTGTTTTTTCACATTATCCAGTGGCTGGTGAGTCACTCGATGCTGGTTGTGAGCCAGTCACTGAGCAGGCTGGGCTTCAAGGTCAGGAACTCCCACAGTGGCTAGTCGTGATCTTCTCAGGAATCATCTGGGGCTGATGAAAACCCAGCGAGAACCTCCCCTTTGGGGTCAACTCTAGATTTGGTTTAGCCCAGAGCCTTCCTAGAGGATGAGCTAGAATGCAGTCCTCACAGAAGATCCTGTCCCCACCTGTCTTACCCCCATCCTCACCAGCTTGTCTCTCCCTCCATTCTCTTGGGCCCTTTCTTCCTTTGTGTCTTCTATTTCTTTTTCTTCTTGGCCTGACCTCCCATCTTTCTGGATGTTCCATTCTGCTGACCCCCAGCTCTGTTTCCTTCATTTCACGTGTTCCCCCTGCAGTATGCCACGCCTAGGCTGGATCTGTGCTGTGCTCAGCCCCTCAGCCGTGTCTGACCCTTTGTGACCCCATGACTGTAGCCTGCCCAGGCTCTTCTGTCCATGGAGTTTTCCAGGCAAGAATACTGGAGTGGGTTGCCTTTTTTTTTTTTTTTTTTTAAACTCCAGGTTGGATCTGTGGGAAATTTTAAAGAGAAGCTATGGTCTCTGTCTTGAAGGAACTATAAACTAGTGGAGGAAAAAAAAATAGTGCTGTATGAAACACAAGAAAATGGAAGCCAAGAGAGACTTTATTTCATTCTCTCTCCATCTCTCTTGCTTGGACCATCTTCTGATTCAAGTGTTTTCCTTCCCAAATATGGGCAAGAAAGGCTCTGGCATTCTGCAGCATCATTTCCTTGAACTGTGGGTGGACTTTCTGTTACCAGAGAGGTTGGTCTCAAATTTGCATCTTATTTCCTTTTATGTTAAAAGAAATCTATTTGTAAAAGCAATATGTGATCATCCTAGAAAGTCTTTAAAATGCAGGAAAGTATATAAAAAAGTAAAAATCATTCAGAATTCCATGTCACAGAGATAACCATGGCTGAAATTTTCATACACTGATTTCTTTCTAGACTTTCCACTCTCATATGTATTCTTCTCTTTACATAATTGGTGTTATTCTAAGTATGTAGCTTTGTGTTTTGCCTTTTTTTCACTTAATATCATGTGTGAGTAATTTCTCATATCATTAAATAATATTCTCAAACGTTGTATACTAAACTATGAACCTGTTGTTTAATAGCTAAGTTGTATCTGACTGTTTTGTGACCCCATGGACAATAGTCCCCCAGGTTTCTCTGTCCATGGGATTTCCTGGGGAAGAATACTGAATCAGGTTGCCATTTCCTCCTCCAGGGGATCTTCTTCCATTATAGATTGCTTAGGTTGTTTCTAAATTTGTGTCACCACAAATAATGCTATAAGGAACTTTCTGATATAAAATTCCTTGCCTTAAGCAGTAATTTCTTCTTTGGGAAAGATTCCTAGATAGGAAATTACTGAACCATAAATGTGAACTATAAAGATATTTGATTGCTTACCCCCAGAAATGAATCACTAAGTTTCCACACTCAGGGTATGAGGATACCTGTGCCAGCAAAAGAGAATTCTTACCAACAGGAATTTTATGCTTCTTCAAAACATTAGCTTATTTTAAAGGAGAAGGAGTAGTTTTCTGTAATATTGATTCCTAATCCTTTAATTACAAATGAGGATCATCTATGTTTCTTTTCCTTAACCGTGTACATTTCTTCCTTCATTAAATATCATTTTATTTATATAATGAAAATTTAATATTTATTTTACTAAGTAGTAAAATTGTATTTATGTATTTTTAGTTTTAGATTTTGTTTTATTTATTTTTTATTGTTTGTTCATTTGTGAATAAGTATAAAATGCCTACTAAGTGCCAGGCACTGCTCTAACTTGATTCTGGGAGCATTGCCAGGCATAAAACAGATGGCAAGAAGAGGAGAGATGACTGATAAGTGCCACGCAGAGAAGTAAAGCAAGGAAGGGGCAAAGGAGAACACTGGGGAATGCAGTTTAAAATCAGAAATCAGGTGACCAGATAAGTCTGCACAGAGATGAACTTCTCACAGATCTGGGAGGAATTAGCAAATGAACCAGGCAGGAATGAAGAGAGTTCCAGGCAGGAGGAGCAGCAGATACAAGTCCTAAGGGAGAAACATGTCTGGGATATTAGAGGAGAAATAGAGTCTGGCATATCTGCAGCAGAGTAAGAAAGGAGGTAAGTAGTTGAAGATGAGTCAGGGCAGCAAAATGATTTAGAATATAAGGATATTTTTAAATCACTTAAATGACTTTGACATTTTGCTCTGAGTGAGCTGGAAAGCCATTGGAAGTATATTGGTCAGCTATCACTGCTGTGTAACAAACAATCCCAACTTTTCAATCGTCTATAAGAACAAACGTTAATTTTCACTCTTATATCTGTTTATCTGTTGTGGAGGCTCTGCTTCAAGCTGCAGATTGGATCACTGACTACTTCAGTTGCTTCTTGGTTTTGAGACAGTAGCTGGCAGAGCGTGGTCTTCTGACAGATAGCAGGAAGGCAAGAAAAAAAAGCCAAACCAAGAAGCATGCTTGAGGGAGCTCAAATCTGGTGCTCTGTGATAACCTAGAGGGATGGGTTGGGGTGAGAGGTGGGAGGGAGGCCCAAGAGGGAGGGGACATGCTTTACCTATCTCTGATTCATGTTAATATATGGCAGAAACCAACACAGTATTGTAAAGCAATTATATTACAATTAAAAGAAATATATATTTTTAAAAGAAGCACACTTAAAACCTCTGCTCACATCATATCTGCTTACATTCCACTGGCCAAAGCAAGTCATTCAACCAAGCCCAATGTGAATGGGCAAGAAAGTAGTACAACCGACTGCAGGCAGATTTTGAGTAGAGGAGTCAACTGGTTTGTATGTTAAAAAAATCACTTCTAGAGCAGACAGATCATCAGAAGTCTAAACTATGATTACACAATAGCCTTTCTTTAGATGCAATGTGTTGTATTTTTTGTTCTTCAGTATTAAAGAATCCATTTTTAATGGTGTAGAAATTGCATAATAAATCCTACCACAATTAATACCCTCTCCCACTAGTAGTCTCTGTCTAAAGACAGAGTTAGAATAAAGTTAGAACTCCAGGAAAGAGGAAGATCATGAGTTTTGACTTAGGAGGAAGTGCTGTGTAGAGAGGGAATGCTTTTACACTTAAAATCATATTAAAAAATTAGAGGTCCCTGCATTCCAGTTGGACATTTGTCTGTGCAGTTATGCAGTAGGTGGCCGATCCATCTCTTGTGCCTAGTTGGGGGAGCAGAGCAGGTTATCAGTCATCATTGTGTTTGTCTGGTAGTAATAAAAACCTAACTCTTAGGGACTTAGGCAAATAAGGGATTTATTTGTTTTAGGCAAAACACTTTTGGAGACAGGCAGTCCAGGGTCCACATGACATCATATGCCAGGGTCTTTTTCTCTTTTCACTGTGCTATCTCTGGGTTGTGACTTTCATCCTCATAGTCACACGATGGCTGCATTAGACATTATATCCCCATTCCAGGCATGCTGAATGGAAAAGGAGCAATAGACTGAAGGAGCTATGCCAACTCAATCTGTTGTCTATGAAAGCATTCCCAGAATGCCCTCCCTATAACTTTTTATTACAGCAAGTGGGAGGGGGTTGTGAGTGGATCTTGGGTACAATCCACAGTGTCCACAACAAGAACAGAGAAGAAGTAAAGAGAGACCATAGGACAGAGGGGACCTACATGGAACAGCTGAGCACCCCATTGTTTGGCACAGCAGAAACGACTGACTCTCCCAGGCATCAGTTGGTTGCCATAGGTGGTAACCTCACTGGAAACTTGTTGCCTAATGAAGGGCCCAGGGTTGTTCCTGCTACCTTGACATGATCAGAAGTTATTCAATTTCATATTTCTTTTTTAATTAAAAAATTTTAATAGACTTTATTTTTTGAGCAGTTTTAGAGTCACGGCTTCAGTGTGTCTGCCCTCTGATGCCCTCTTGCAACACTACCATCTTACTTGGGTTTCTCTTACCTTGGCCGTGGGTATTTCTTCACGGCTGCTCCAGCAAAGCACAGCCACTGCTCCCTACCTTGGACGAGGGGTATCTCCTTACCGCCGCTGCTCCTGACCTTCAACGTGGGATAGCTCCTCTCTAATCACACTAGGACCACAGCCTCCTCTAACTCAATGAAAACCAAGCCATGCCTGTGGGGCAACCCAAGACGGGCGGGTCAGGGTGGGTAGGTCTGACGGAACATGGTCCACTGGAGAAGGGAATGGCAAGCCACTTCACTATTCTCGCCTTGAGAACCCCATGAACAGTATGAAAAGGCAAAATGATAGGATACCAAAAGAGGAACTCCCCAGGTCATTAGGTGCCCAA
>SJYV01021251.1:577098-656939 GCA_006410875.1 Neotragus pygmaeus
TCAAGGCTATGGTTTTTCCTGTGGTCATGTATGGATGTGAGAGTTGGACTGTGAAGAAGGCTGAGCACCAAAGAATTGATGCTTTTGAACTGTGGTGTTGGAGAAGACTCTTGAGAGTCCCTTGGACTGCAAGGAGATCCAACCAGTCCATTCTGAAGGAGATCAGCCCTGGGATTTCTTTGGAAGGAATGATGCTAAAGCTGAAACTCCAGTGCTAAAGCTGAAACCCCAGTACTTTGGCCACCTCATGTGAAGAGTTGACTCATTGGAAAAGACTCTGATGCTGGGAGGGATTGGGAGCAGGAGAAGGGGATGACCGAGGATGAGATGGCTGGATGGCATCATGGACTCGATGGACACGAGTCTGAGTGAACTCCGGGAGATGGTGATGAACAGGGAAGCCTGGCGTGCTGCGATTCATGGGGTCGCAAAGAGTAGGACATGACTGAGTGACTGAACTGAACTGAACTAAAGTAAGTTGGATCCATTTCTGTCCCAGGAATATCTAGAGAATGTCTTCCCCTGACTTAGTGCTTCTCCAAAAAATGTCTTATCTAATGCCATACTTCTAGTTAGGATTCGTGTTAAGGCTCCTGTCACCAACTTGGAGCATAAACAGTGTCATTCCAAAGTAACATCTCAAAACATAGTAGGTTCTAAAGCTCCCAGGTTGTGGGAGACCCATCTTACCCTACCCTCTTCTTAGAACTTCCTCCAATGGCATATTCTAGAATTCTTAGACCGTATCCAATGATGAGTTCCAGGGACTTCCCTGGTGGTCAGTGGTTGGGACTTCACCTTCCAGTGTGGGAAGTGTGGGTTACATCCCTGGTTTGGGAGCTGGGAACTCACATGCCTTGCAGCCAAAGAGCCAAGGCATAGAGTGGAAGCCATATACTTTGGATATATAACAAATTCAAAAAAGACTTTAAAAACGGGCCACATAAAAAAATCTTAAAAAGTCGAACAAAATAAACAACGTCTCCCCCGAAGATGAGTTCTAATTATTCTTACTTCCCTGACCAGGGTTTGAACCCATCACCCTTACACTGGAAGGCAGATTGTTAACCACTGGACCATCAGAGAAGTCCTAGGTCTGAGCTCTTTGAGCAGAATCCAAAATATTTGTGATTATTCTGCCACTTTGCTGCTCATCCACCCAAAGTATCTTTGTTTGTTTGCCCATTAATTAATACAGAGTTGAATTAATTATCAGGGAATAAAAATGATGGCAACTTAACCATGTTCATTATCTGACTATTTGCTAGCCACGATGTTGGGAGAGTTGACCAATGTAGCAGATGATATTTAAACTGTATAACATGACTGTACTTAATTATCTGTGATTAAGTTAGAGATTAATGAGTACATATTTATTCTCATTGGTCGCCAGGAGTCTATCATTGATTTAATTTAAATTTGGAAAGACTGAGCAGAGTAGGCCATTACTTAGATGCCTGACTACAGCAATTCATTTGGTTTAGTTAATTTTGAAGATGGATATTTGCTAGTAAATAATTAGATCATTTATACAAGTCTGGTTTTTTCATATGGTAAGTTTGATAAGTAAATTGTAATGTCATCAGCCAGTAAGTTAATCATGTCTGCTACATTACCAAGTCCAGTCTGTTACAATTTGGGATGATTTTCCCCCTACATGGCTGTGGGTGGTTCTACTGAGAAAATCCAAGGAAGACTGGAGAGCAGGAGGTGGCTGGAAGTGAGGGGCAGCCCGACCTTATTTCTCTCCTAACTGCCAAATCCAGAGTCAATGAATGCTCAGTTTTGGGGGCTTTCAACTCCCACACAGGGCTGGTGGGACATGACACGGTTGTAAAACCATAGCCCTGGTTTCAGAGACTGGGGTGTTTGTCTTCACAACACTACTTATTTCTGTGCTTCAAGTCACAAAACCTACCCCATGCTTGATTCTGTCTCTGTACTATATTTGAAATGAGGTTATACATCTGGAAATATTTCAGAAAAGGCAAGGTGCTATGCAAATTTTTATTTTTGTTGCTCTCAAGATTACTGACATCCACGGGAAGTTTTTCTTCAATTACAGTTTTCAAAGGAGTGAATGCACTTAACTTTGTTTCGTTTTCTTTTGTATTCAATTGTAATATTAAAAGGGGAAACATCAATAATTTATGGTAGGTTATTCATGTCAAAGCTTTTCTTCCCCTGCACTCCCTGCCTATTTGTGTTAAGTATATTTCAGTCATGGTTTATTCTTACTTTAGTCTTGGATACCATAATTTAGTTTCTTTGATGCTACGAACGTAAACAATTTCATGTCTTAATGGAAGGGTGCTATAGGTCAGCCCCTCTTTCACTTCTTACATCTTGGTTTCTCCAGCTCCCATAATGGGTGGCCCATTGTCGGGCTCAAATTCCCAGACAAACCCTGACTCAACTTGAGCAGGGGCTTGCCTCAGTGCCATTGTGGCCCTAGGTTCATCTGGCCGGAACAAGACTCCAAGGCTGACCGTGGGCCTCTTGTGTGGTGTGACAGTTTCATCTTCCATTCTTCCCTAGCACTGCTTTCCAGGAATAGGGCCTCACCTATGCCTTGGTTTTCGAATCTAAGCCTATGATTAGGCTTCTGCTTTGATCTGAGACCTAAGTTAATAGCTCCTTTCAGCATCCCTCCCTGAAGCCTAAAGCTCTGTCTATAGGCTGCTCTAGGTCACCTGTGAGTTGAGCTGTTATGTATTGTACCTTCCTCCCGCACTTCTGTGGGTCTTATTATTTTAAGAGGTGGCACTAGGTTTTCTCTTAGGGAAATAACTGTCTTTGTTTAGGAAAATTCTTTAATAAAACACTTGGAATCAAAGGTCAAGACTGGGAAGAAAAATGTCACTAGGAGCCCAAAATACAAAATGTGTGTAAGCTGGTCCCTATGAGAAACTAGCTGGGCCCTATCCTGGCCCGAGCCTCTGTACCTTGTCATGGCTGAACAGTTAAATGTTTCTGATATGTCCTAAGATATGACCTACTGGGTCCCTCATAAGCTTTCAGCATTCTTACCTGCCACAGAGCCTGTCCATATAGATCATCCATCTAGATGCCTCAAGGTGTCCTTCCAGTTCTCTGACCTGTATTTGTATACTGAGTATGTAAGTCCATACCTGTTCTGTCCATATCCATGAGAAATACAGGTAAACATCATATCTGGCAGCAACCTTCAGAAGCCTGCTGGTCTTCCCATGCAGGTGGGGATCTTAATTTTGTTGATTTCAGAGTTGCTGTTTTCAAAGAATCCAAACATTCTTGTTATATGGCCAGTTTGTTTTGTGGGATACCTGAAAGGAGATAATTTCCTGTTTTCATGAGAGATGTGTTGTTTCAAATGAGAACTTAATTGTCATCCAAAATTTGCTCTTTGGGGTTAATTACTGAAGTTGCACATTTCCCTCTGCCCACAAAAATCCTGTTCTAGTCTTTTTCGCTTCTGTCTGAGCAGACTGAATGCTGTCAATTTCACCTTGGCATTGTTGAGCAGAACCACAATGGTATTTTGCTTGAAGCTGTCTGTTCTGGCATCAGCTTACATAAGCAGAAAAACCTGCATTTCAAAGACAGTACAAAGGCGAATGCTGAGCACCTGTTTCCAACAGGGGTGCAAGTGGAAGGCTCTGGAGCTTGGACGCCTCAGTATGGAAGAGCCTGGCCCTACTGCTTACTGTCTGGGTGACTGGAGGAAACTCAGCTGTAAAATGATATGGGGGGGCTGATATCTATTTTGCAGGTTAGCTGCCAGATCTAAGTGGTCCAGTATATGTGTGTGACCCATTGTAAGTGGATATAATGTGGTGGCTGTGTAATATATGTGCATGCATGCTAAGTCACTTCAGTCGTGTCTGTGACCACATGGACTGTAGCCCGCCAGGCTCTTCTGTCCATGAGATTCTCCGGGCAAGAATACTGGAGTGGGTTGCCATGCCCTCCTCCAGGGGATCTCCCTGACCCAGGTATCGAACCCGCATCTCTGACACCTGCATCTCTGGCAGGTGGGTTCTTTACCACTAGAGCCGCCTGGGAAGCCCATGTGTGATATACATTTGTATGTTTTCTACAAATATATGGTGTGCCTTGGCTGTTTCTGCTCAGTGGGTATCTTTGGGCCAAGAGGAGAGAGTGGGGCTGCTTTTAACCCTTGTTCTGCAGTGAGAGAGTTTGTTCATTTATTGAGAGCCTGCTCCAGGTGCTGTGCTAGATGTCCAGGCATGGAGATGAGGAAGGAGTAAGGTCTGTCGTTAAGGAGCCTGCTTTGTTCTTGGGGAGGCAGAGTGGTGGTGACCCGGCAGTCACTGTGCTGAAGGGCAGTGTGCTAACTGCCGTGATGAGGGAGGTGGGGGGATATGAGAGGGCTTCTAATTCTAGTGCAGAAATGAGTGGGTGTTAGCCAAGTTAGGGGGTGGGAGGGTTGGAGAAGGGCAGTCTTGGAGCCAAAAGTGGCATAAACACCAGCCAGAAGGGAAAGAGAGACTGGCATGTTTCGAACTGTAAGTGGATCAGAATGGTGGGAGTCGAGTGTATGGTGAGGATGGTGAGAGAGGCGTCTGGAGGGGCAAGCAGCCTCGGGTGGGAGACCTCATCCACCATGTGCGTGAGGGGATCTGATGGGGAACTGCTCTATTTGGGCTCCAGGCTTGGTTCTGCCAAGTCGGCTTGGGTGAGTCCCTTACCTTGCTGGGTTTTGCCCCTCACCTGCGACAGGAGGTGGTTGCACTATGGTCTCGTGTTTGTTTTTATTTTTACTTCCAGATTCCCTCCCCGCTCATCTCCTAGAGGGTGTGTGAGTCCTTAAGAGGAGCCATCTGCAAGGTCCTCACCTATATGCCATCAGTCATGGCCAGCTGTGTGCTGGGATTCTGGGATAATTGCTGGGCTTCTCACAGAATTACTTCAAGATTTTCCTTCTGGTCATCTTCAGCTTTAAATTCCATGTTAACATATATGTGAAAAATCTATTAGAAGTCCAACTGAGCTGGTACATTCTGCACCCTATTTCTTAAGGAGGCCAATGCTGTTGGCTGTTCCTGGAAATGAATCTGGAGGAAGCTGCTTGTTCTTCATTCAGGCAAATGCTTGAAATGTTCCGAAAGTACGTTCATGCCCTCCTGATTTTCCTCAGGGAATCCTGACCCTGTGATGCCCTTTTCCAAACCTGCATGCTTGACCAGCTTAAACTTTGTTTAGCTTCCAGATCTCTATGGGAGCTTTCGTGACCGCCTCCAGGAAGGAGTCAGTGCGCCTCCCTTTCGGATGCTCCCTCCCACACCTCTGTGGGAGCGCCCAGCATGCCCTCCTGCTCTGGTCAAAGTGCACCTCTTCCCTGGCCATCCGGCCAACCAGAAGCCTCTCAGGAGTGGTGATCATGCCCGATTCATCTCTGTGTCACCAGCACTTGACCCGCGTCTGGCAAATGTTAAGTCCCCACCAGGTGTGAGTTGAATTAATGAGTGAGTGAGTGACCCAAGTAGGCAAATGAATGAACTAACAGTTCTTTCCCTGAGATGGATGTGGAATGAGGTCTGATTTGCAGCTAGAAGAGGGAAGTTCACAGTTGAGCAAAATCCATATGGATTTCGGGTGCCCAAGACTCTAAAGAAGAGAATGTATAGAGAAGTACATAAAATAACCCCAGCAACCAAAAACGCATACTGCCATCCTTAGTTCCATTTGTTTTCTGTCATTAGGCCCAAACATTAAACGGCAGAGGTGATATCAGTTCTCAGCCAGAGACAGAGGGTGCTTCAGGTAAGTTTGGGAGGAGTTAGATGAGAAGGGCAAACAGATTTCCCCAGGTTCAAGGCTTCGGATCCTAAATGAGAAATTATTCCAAAACCAAGAAGAGAATGCAGAGCGTGAGTCTGTAGGGTCTTAGATACCTGCTATCTCTGTCCTGGGGGCGGCGGGGGGGGACTATTGTGGGTGCTCACTGTGTCTTAGGTAGTGTGATCTAATCTTCACATGATCTCATCTTTATAGCAGCCTCGTGAGATGGACATCACCATGCCAACTTCACATAGGACCCAGAGCTAGGCTGCTCAGGCCGCCATGCTGCCTCCAGGACACATGGCGGCCCCCATGTGCGTTCTGAGAGAGGTGGGAGTGGTTGGGGGTCTCCCTTTAGAGTAGCTTCATCTCCAGAAAACATGAGGAAGATGTAGTCTCTCTCCTTTAGTGACTAAGGGCAGCGTGGCGTCTGTTCACCTGCCACTCAGAGAAAAGGTAGTCCTGGGTGGGATGGGGGCCAGAGGATGGACAGTTACCTGGTCCAGCAGCTGTTAGGGGAGCAGCCTAGCATCACAGTTAAATAGTCTGGCAGGTTATTTCAGAAACCCTCAAACCCTTCTGATCCCTCTGCCTTTCTGCCTGTTAGCCTCCCCTCCTAATACACACACAGACGCACTGCCCCCCATGTCTGGCCACTATCTGTCTGTGAATGCCCCCGCAACCAATTTAAAATGAATTAGGGTTTATCTCTGCGGACCACCCAAGCCTGAAGTGGCTGCCTTGGGGGCACTTTCTCCCTTTGATATAGAGAGGGAGAGAGTTAGCAGTCTGTGAACCAGCCAAGAAGCATTGGGCCATTCAAGAAATCAGGTAATGGGACTTTTGAAATAGTCCTGTCTAGAGAGAATAGATGTCTTTTAGAAGTTAACTGCTGGACTTAAAACGTGAGAAATGAGCAATTAATTTCCCTCCTACTTGGATCCTAGTCCTGTAAACTCTTCTTCCAGCTCATCTTTGAATTTTCCCTTCAGCCAGAACTAATCCATTACTGGGTGTTTAAGGGTTCAGTACCCCTTGCAAAGCCGAAC
This sequence comes from Neotragus pygmaeus, assembly GCA_006410875.1. Lineage (NCBI taxonomy): Eukaryota > Metazoa > Chordata > Mammalia > Artiodactyla > Bovidae > Neotragus > Neotragus pygmaeus. Next base: position 583,932 of record SJYV01021251.1, read on the forward strand.
TCTGCCAGACACAGAATGCAAGAGGGATCCCGACCTGCTTTATGACTCTGGGGGCTCCTGTAGCCCCCGATCTCTGGTAACTGGACAGTAGACCCCCGCCCTCCCCCGACATTCCTCATCTAAACCCCAAGTCCAGAGGGAACTGGGGAGGGAATGGATAGGGGTGGTTACATGTGTCGAGTTTCTTGAGACCTGAATCATGACAGTTCACTGTACCTCTTTCTCTTTGGGGCAGCCCAAGGAGACTCATAAAAGCAGAAGCTCCGCCACGGAAATGCAGGCATGTGCCTGAAGGGCCCACCATGACCCAGCGGGTGCCTGGAAATTGCTTCCTGCCGCCTGGTGGCTTGTCCACACTCGGGCCCTTTCCCCTTGGGCTACTGCCCCACATGAGGCCACATGGGTTGTTACACAGCATCACCCCTCCAGTGTGCACACGGATGGTGCTGCAGAGCGGGTGGTCCTGTTGCCCAGTCCTGAGGAAGCTGAGAACTACAGGCCAGCCTGCCCCCTCTGCTTGGCCACTTCCTGTACTCCCAAGCTCCTACACTTGAGATCACTGTGCTAAGTAAAGTAGCCCCCTAGTGGTCCTTTCCCCTGTGCCCCGGTCCAGGGGGCCCTGTGAAGCATCCAGAATGGAAACATGAAGCTGGCAGGCACAGAAGAATCACAAGTCAAGATCAAATTATCAACCCAGTTGGGAAATGCTGTGACTGAGGCCCAGGGAAGGGAAGAGAAAGGAGATGAGAGTAAATTAGGCAAGTCGAGTTGGGGACACGTGAAGTCAAAGGGGGAGCTGGGCAGACTGCTCAGTGGAATGAAAACCTGTCCACGACCTGACATGTCATTGTAAGGTCTTTATTATATGGTGGTCCTTCTTCATTTGACCTTGGACCTGAGGACTTAGACCTATAGCTTTTCCCTGAGGTTCTGGTAAAGGAAACCAGAAGGGGCCTTCAAATGTCTCTGGGAGCACCTCTTCTTAGCATGAGGTTGTCTGTTTAAACAAAGATGTTGTGTGTCCTTGGGTAGAATCACAGATCCAGGCTTTGGAAGATGCCATCTTAAAGATCATCTGCTCCAACTATCCGTTTGAATGTTGGATGGCCATTCAGTCTGGCGTTGAAGGCATTCCTTCCTGAGGTCAACTATTCCACCTTGTTCAACTCTATCGCTTAATAGTTCTTTATGGTGAGTCATCATCTTGTTTCGCTACAGCTCCTAGCTATCGGTCACAGTGCTACCCACCTCTAGGAGCCAGACATAAGTCTAATTCCTCTTCTTTCTGGTCCAGACAAACATTAGTGAGAATGTGCTATATTCTGAGATAACAAAGAAACTACGATGCAGCCTCTGACCTCACAGAGCTTAGAGTCTTGTGAGTGGAAATTAATATGAAGGCAAATTTCTCCCGTGTTAGAAATAGGCACACAGTGCTACAGCACACAGAGGCAGGGCTCCTGACCATTCTGGGTAGGAATCTCTCTGTGTTCTTCTAAACTTGGGAATCAATCCATGCCCTCTCTTCCACTCATTCCCAAGTCATTCTTTTTCTAGGCATCATATCTCTTTTCTCCTCTGATGAGCCTTAAGACACCCTCCCCCCAGCCTTCCCTCACTGTCTCTGAACCCAGTCTTTTTGGTCTATGCCCCCTTGAAAGATGGCACAAGAGAGAACCAGATGTAGCCCTCTGGGTATGCTGTGACCAGGGCAAAAAAAGAGTATGCCATCTTCTTCATTCCAAATTCTACATGTCCATGTATAGAGCTCCACTCCAGTACTCTTGCCTGGAGAATTCACTGGACAGAGGAGCCTAGTGGGCTGCTGTCCATGGAGTCGCACAGAGTCAGACACAACTGAAGCGACTTAGCATACATGCATGCATTGGAGAAGGCAATGGCAACCCACTCTAGTATTCTTGCCTGGAGAATCCCAGGGACGGAGGAGCCTGATGGGCTGCCGTCTCTGGGGTCACACAGAGTTGTACACGACTGAAGCGACTTAGCAGCAGCAGCAGCAGCATATATAGAGCTTAGGACTAAATTTCTGGTTGGCATTCAGAGTGGTCCCTGAAACCCCTTAGGCTTGTCACAGGAACCACTCCTTAGGTTGGAGAAGGAAATGGCAATCCACTCCAGTATTCTTGCCTGGGAAATCCCATGGACGGAGGAGCCTGGTGGGCTACAGTCCATGGGGTTGCAATAAGTTGGACATAACTGAAGTGACTAAGCATGCACATTCCTTAAGTAGATCACCTCTCCCTGTGTTTTGGTCCTTGATCTTCAGCCCCAAGGTCAGAGCCTAACTTTTATCCCTACTAAATATCTTCTTGTTACATTCATCTCTTCATTTCCTCCTGTCAAGATCAGTTTATAGCCTGATTCTGTCGTCAGAATGTTAGTTGTAACTGACTCACAAATTGGCTGAGCTTGCCTTTTCTATGTTTATTAATGTCAGCAGGTTTTAATCTTTTTCTACCCCAATAACTGAGGGGTATGATTCTCTCTCATCAAGAACATGAATGACTCAAAGTGTAGGTGTAAAGAGGGGGTGAGGAGCAGGACTGCCTGAGTATTAGGGTGCAGGGCGTGTGTCAGCTGAAGCTTCACCACCTTCCTTTCTGACCTCTGCGCTTAATTCTGATCAGCTAATTCAAACTACAGTAATGATTATGTTGAAATTACAGTGGTATATGGTAAACACTTCAATGCAGAGTGGCTTCCATCTCCTGATCATTTGCAGAATATGTATTTATGTATGTATACGGGACTTCCCTGGTGGCTCATTGGTAAAGAATCTGCCTGCCAATGCAAGAGATGTGAATTCAATCCCTGGTTTGGGAAGATCTTCTGGAGAAGGAAATGGCAACCCACTCCAATATTCTTGCCTAGAGAATCCCATGGACAGAGGAGCCTGGTGAGCTACAGTCCATGGGGTCCCAAAGAGTCAGACGTGACTTAGCAACTAAACAACAACAACGTGTATGTATATATATGTGGATATACATATATACACATACATACATACATATGTATTCACCAAGTAACTAATCCTCTTGGCTACAAGGTTATCATAAGACAGCTTGTTAAATGCCTCTTGAATCCAATAGACACACTCACACACGCCCCCTCCTCTACGTTTGCTTCATGTAAAATTCATAATCCAATACCGGTAGTTGCTTTTGAAACGTAGAATTTAAATTACCCAGAGCATAGACAAATTTGGTAGGAGACTCGAGCCCTCCTCATGGTGTTGCGTGTCACAGCACNCCCCCTCCTCTACGTTTGCTTCATGTAAAATTCATAATCCAATACCGGTAGTTGCTTTTGAAACGTAGAATTTAAATTACCCAGAGCATAGACAAATTTGGTAGGAGACTCGAGCCCTCCTCTTGGTGTTGCGTGTCACAGCACCCCACCCAGCTCTTTTCACAAGCCAAAGCAGCATGCGGAGGCAATTATATAACTTCAGCATCCCAGAATAGATTTTCCTATTAGAGTCATTTTACCTTATATACATGTTTCCTCAAGACTTCTGGCTCGGTTTATTACTTCTATTTCTTTTAGTCAATTATATGTTGGCCTTTTTCATTTCCTCTGCAAAGTCAATAAAAATGTAATTACAAAAAAGTTCTGGGAGAAAAGGCTAGCATCCATTTCATTGTCTAGGTTGCTTAAGAAATGTTTATTTCTGGACCGGGAATTTCTTATTTGCATTGGCGCTGTCTTTGTGTATATACCTACTGCAAAGCAAAAATCCTTTTCCTGAGTTAATGAGCCTCAGAGGCCTTTGAAATGAATGACATGTGGCAGATGCTGAACAGGTGGTCAGGAGTGCCTGAAATTAACCCTTGCAGGCAGTGAGTTTGCACTCTGCTTCCTACAGTGCAGGAAGCAGTATTTATTACATGCCCACGTGAAAAACAGGTTTTAGATGATGGTCTCATATTTTTAAAATATGCCTTAGAGTCATTTGAAAAGGAATACAAAAAACCCAAGAAGGAACTTTGTTAATCAGATAAATATTTCTTTATTATCCACTACACTTAAAATAACATCCTGAGTCTGTGAGTCTCTTTCTGTTTTGTAAGTAAGTTCATTCGTATCATTTCAAACATCGTTGGTGGGGAGAAGGATGGGGAGAAGGGATAGTTAAGGAGTTTGGGATGGATATATACACACTGCTGTATTTAAAATGGATAACCAACAGGCACGTGGAACTCTGCTCAATGCTATGTGGCAGCCTGAATGGGAAGGGAATTTGGGGGAGAATGGATAGGCTGAGTCCTTTCATTCACCTGAAACTATCACAACATTGTTAATTGGCCATATCCCAATACAAAATAAAAAGCTGAAAAAATAACATCCCCGGTCTGCACCCTGTAGAAATTATGATGATGTGTTCAAAAAAAGAAAAAAAAAAAAAAGAAAAAACCCTCAAGCAGTTTAAAATCTGGTTAAGAAAAACATTATATTAAAAAAAAAGTTTTCTGCTTATAAAAATGACATATGTTTATTGCAGAAAATTTGGAAAATATGTAAAAATATAAGGAAGAAAATTTAAATCACCCATATGCCACTNGTTTAAAATCTGGTTAAGAAAAACATTATATTAAAAAAAAAGTTTTCTGCTTATAAAAATGACATATGTTTATTGCAGAAAATTTGGAAAATATGTAAAAATATAAGGAAGAAAATTTAAATCACCCATATGCCACTACCCAGAGATAATCATTAGTAACATTTGGTATACTTTTTTATAATGTGTATATATTTAAATTCCTTTTTACAAATTGGGGATCATATCATCCGTGCATGCGTGCTAAGTCACTTCACTTGTACCCAACTCTTTGTGACCCTATGGACTGTAGCCTGATAGGCTCCTCTGTTCATGGGGGAGATTCTCCATGTAAGAATGCTGGAGTGGGTTGCCATGCCCTCCTCCAAGGGATCTTCCTGACCCAAGGATCAAACCTGCGTCCCTTATGTCTCCTGCATTGGCAGGTGGATTCTTTATCACCAGCGCCACCTGGGAAGCCCTGGGATCATAGTATAGACGTGTAAAGGCGTCTTTTTCACCTACTAGAATGATACCATTTCCCAAAGTCATTAAATATGATTAAAAATTATGGGTATGAGATATTCCATTGTTTGGATGCACAATAATTAATTTAACAAATCTTTTTTGGGCATTATATAGATTAAAGCCATCGACTATTACAAATTTACAGTGTACATTTTTGTTGCATCTAAAAATAGTTCCCTAGGAAATTTTCCTATATGTAAATTTAATGGACAGAAAAACATAAATATATTAAAAGGTTTAAAAAATACACATGCGAAGTTTGGGCCAATATGGTTTTACTTATCGAAAAAGCTATAGGAATTTATACACATCTCAACAATGAATAAGGGTAACGTGAATGTTATAGTTTTTTAAAATGTTTTGTGAATTTGGTGATTAAAAGTTCAATTCAGTTGCTCAGTCATGTCTGACTCTTTGCAACCCCATGGACTGCAGCACTCCAGGCTTCCCTATCTATCACCATCTCCCGGAGCTTACTCAAACTCATGTCCATTGAGTTGATGATGTCATCCAACCATCTCGTCCTCTGTCATCCCCTTCTTCTGCCTTCAATCTTTCCCAGCATCAGGGTCTTTTCCAATGATTCAGTTCTTTGCATCAAGTGGCTAAAGTATTGGAGCTTCAGCTTCAGCATTAATTCTTCCAATGAATATTCAGGACTGATTTCCTTTAGGATGGACTGGTATGATCTCCTTGCAGTCCAAGGGACTCTCAAGAGTATTCTCCCACACCACAGTTCAAAAGCATCAATCCTTCGGCACTCAGCTTTCTTTATAGACCAACTCTCACATCCATATATGACTACTGGAAAAACCATAGCTTGATTAGATGGACCGTTGTTGGCAGAGTAATGTCTTTGTTTTCTGATATGCTGTCTAGGTTGGTCATTAGAGTAGGAAATGGCATCCCACTCCANCTTTCTTTATAGACCAACTCTCACATCCATATATGACTACTGGAAAAACCATAGCTTGATTAGATGGACCGTTGTTGGCAGAGTAATGTCTTTGTTTTCTGATATGCTGTCTAGGTTGGTCATTAGAGTAGGAAATGGCATCCCACTCCAGTATCCTTGCCTGGAAAATCCCATGGACGGAGGAGCCTGGTAGGCTGCAGTCCATGGCGTCGCTAAGAGTCGACATGACTAAGTGACTTCACTTTTACTTTTCACGTTCATGCATTGGAGAAGGAAATGGCCACCCACTCCAGTGTTCTTGCCTGGAGAATCCCAGGGACGGGGGAGGCTGGTGGGCTGCCATCTCTGGGGTCGCACAGAGTCGGACACGACTGACGCGACTTAGCAGCAGCAGCAGGTTGGTCATAGCTTTTCTCCCAAGGAGCAAGCGTCTTTTAATTTCATGGCTGTAGTCACCATCTCCAGTGATTTTGGAGCCCAAGAAAATAAAGTCTATCACTGTTTCCATATCTATTGCTGTGAAGTGATGCGACTGGATGCCATGATTTTTGTTTTTTTAAATGTGGAGTTTTAAGCCAGCTTTTTCACTCCCTTTTTCACCCATCTGTCTTGGGTGGCCCTACATGTCATGGCTCATAGTTTCATGGAGTTAGACAAAGCTGTGGTCCATATGATCGTTTTGGTTAGTTTTCTGTGATTGTGGTTTTCATTCTGTCTGCCTGCTGATGAATAGGGATGAGAGGTTTATGGAAGCTACCTTTCCTGATGGCTCAGATGGTAAAGAATCTGCCTGCAATGTGGAAGATTGTAGATTCGATTCCTGGGTTGGGAAGATCCCCTGGAGGAAGGCATGGCAACCCAGCCCAGTATTCTTGCTTGGAGAATCCCCATGGACAGAGGAGCCTGGCGGGCTACAGTCCATGGGGTCTCAAAAATTGGACACGACTGAGCAACTAAGCACAGAATGGTGGTTAAAATGATATTTTAATTAATGTTTCTTTGCTTACTAGAGAATTTGAACATGGTTGCTTGTTTGTTGATCATTTCTTCTTTTTTGTAAGTTATGTTTTTGTGTTTTTAGCGCCCTCTTCTCATGGGGTGTTCATACTTTCTTACTGATTTTTAAAGGTCTGTGTATACTAATACTGTTATTGTTTTTGGCTCATATGTTGCAAATATTTTACCTGANTGCTTGTTTGTTGATCATTTCTTCTTTTTTGTAAGTTATGTTTTTGTGTTTTTAGCGCCCTCTTCTCATGGGGTGTTCATACTTTCTTACTGATTTTTAAAGGTCTGTGTATACTAATACTGTTATTGTTTTTGGCTCATATGTTGCAAATATTTTACCTGATTTATCTACGTCTTTTAAAAGTTTTTTTTTTTTAAGCTTCCAGAACTTTTCAATTTTTATGTAATTGGTGCTCTTAAGTCTTTTCCTTTGGAGTTCTTGCTCCTTTTTTTTGTGTTATTAATGCATTCTTTGCCACCACCAGGATTGGCTAGATTTTAATGTATATTTTATCTTGTTCTGCTATATTTTTTTCATTCTCTCTTAAAGATTTAATTCTTTAGTTTATTTGGAATGTATTCTAATATGTATCTTATACAGAATAAAGGTTTTTTTTTATCTTCATTCCAAATAATTCACTCCATTTGCCATCTTCATCTTTAATTTTTCCCTCAGCCAGTTTGAAATATTATTGTAATCACATATGAAGTAAAGTAAAGTAAAGTCACTCAGTTGTGTCTGACTGTTTGTGACCCCCATGGACTGCGGCCCACCAGGCTCCTCAGTCCATGGGATTCTCCAAGCAAGAATACTGGGTGGGTTGCCATTTTCTTCTCCAGGGGATCTTCCCGACCCAGGGATCGAACCCGGGTCTCCCGCATTGAAGGCAGACGCTTTATCCTCTGAGCCACCAGGGAAGCCAATCACATATTGAATTTATGCATATATTTAGGTCTGGGTTGTGTTTTTCTTTTCTGTTCCAATTGTCATTCTGTTTTATTTTTCATAACCAAATACTCTAGTATCTGTCCTTTCCCATAACTCTTGTCTTTCAGAATTTCTTATTTGGTCTACCATATTAGCCTTCCAAACAAACTAAATTATTTCATTAAAACATTCCACTTGTCATCAGAATGAAATTTCATTATATCTATAAAATATCTTGGGAATAATTGAGTAAGACTTTGAGAGCCTTTCAGGTGAAATTGGCAGATTGAACATACATCGATGTTTTTTTGATGCCCCAGGATATGACAGTAAAGCAATAGAAAAGTTAGAGCCTATAGCACTTCAGATAATGGAAAGGGAATGCTGACGACATGAAATTGCATCAAATTCTTAGAGGATACAAAGCAAAAGGAAGCTGCAGCCTGCACCATGTGTCGAGGATGGAGCTGATGTGACCCCAGAGAATCACTGGACTAGGAAAGGGCAAATGTGTCGAAGGCTGGAGTGAGAATTGGGGCTGAAAACAGGAGATTAGATGAAATTGCATATATAGAACAGATACGTCCTATGTCCTTTCCTAAACTCCACGGGGAGAAGAGCCCAAGGCCAAACACTTATGCCCAGGAAAAACAGAAGCTTCTTTCCCTACATAATTGCACACATTGTCCAGAAAAACTCGTGTGTCTGTGGGGGTGCTAGGGGATTCTTTCCACAGTTTACTTCTGTTTCTTGAGGCAAATCTTTTCCAAAGGTTATCACCTGGATGCCTGTCTTGAGGGTTATATTCTATTTCTCTCTTGTTGCCTAAACCCTTTCTTGACTAAATATTGGTTTTGTTTTTTTTTTTCCCCCGTGAAGAAAGCAGGTAAATTCTCTCCATCTGACTATGCTTAGAACTCTTCTCTCATTTCTTACTAATGAATGATGGTTGATATTAACTTATATTGTTACCAGCTCTTCTTTTTTCTAATAAGGGTTTCTATTGATGTCTCCACTTCTCCAAGGCTCCTCTCTGACTTATGTGGGGCAAGATCTGAGGTTGCCTTTCCAAAGTGTAGCTCTGTATCTACACCATGTCTGATGGATCTGAGAACATGGTAATCATATATAGTTTCTGGCATGTAAATAACCTCTGTTCCTAGATTCCGGTCTCAATGGAAGTTTCTTCCTATTTTTATATTCCTTTTGTCACTTTCCTTAGAGTATATAAAGCAGACTATCACACATTTGCTTTCATCTCTTGTTAGGTGGCAGTGTGAGATTATCATTTTTATTTATGCATATATTCACATTACTTGAGGATTTCCAAATGAGTGGGAAAGGTCACTGTGAACTGGGGTCACAGGGACTCACAGGATAAATAATCTCTGAATGAAGACTTAAAGGATGGATGGGATTCAAGTCCTTAGAGCAGATTATGGAGGAGACTCCTGAGTTGGGCAAAAGCACAGAGATGTGCAGTGACATCAGTTGAGTCTGAATACAATAAAGAGAAGGTTTTTGCTCCTGGGGAGGACTCATAGGAAGCATTCATGGTAGATTAGTTTGGAAAGACAGGCAGGGACCAAATGACTGTGAGTCCTCAATACCAAGAAAAGGAGTTTTATGTTTTGTAAATCACATCAACCGGAAGTCTCACCTGTTGAAAGACATGTTCCAAAAGGATTGAGAGCAGCCCTTAAAGGGAAGAAGCTGTCTTACCAGTTCTGGAGAAAGCCAGGTCAGGGCACTCGTGGCTGGGCTGGTCCCTGCATGNTTTTTTTATCTTCATTCCAAATAATTCACTCCATTTGCCATCTTCATCTTTAATTTTTCCCTCAGCCAGTTTGAAATATTATTGTAATCACATATGAAGTAAAGTAAAGTAAAGTCACTCAGTTGTGTCTGACTGTTTGTGACCCCCATGGACTGCGGCCCACCAGGCTCCTCAGTCCATGGGATTCTCCAAGCAAGAATACTGGGTGGGTTGCCATTTTCTTCTCCAGGGGATCTTCCCGACCCAGGGATCGAACCCGGGTCTCCCGCATTGAAGGCAGACGCTTTATCCTCTGAGCCACCAGGGAAGCCAATCACATATTGAATTTATGCATATATTTAGGTCTGGGTTGTGTTTTTCTTTTCTGTTCCAATTGTCATTCTGTTTTATTTTTCATAACCAAATACTCTAGTATCTGTCCTTTCCCATAACTCTTGTCTTTCAGAATTTCTTATTTGGTCTACCATATTAGCCTTCCAAACAAACTAAATTATTTCATTAAAACATTCCACTTGTCATCAGAATGAAATTTCATTATATCTATAAAATATCTTGGGAATAATTGAGTAAGACTTTGAGAGCCTTTCAGGTGAAATTGGCAGATTGAACATACATCGATGTTTTTTTGATGCCCCAGGATATGACAGTAAAGCAATAGAAAAGTTAGAGCCTATAGCACTTCAGATAATGGAAAGGGAATGCTGACGACATGAAATTGCATCAAATTCTTAGAGGATACAAAGCAAAAGGAAGCTGCAGCCTGCACCATGTGTCGAGGATGGAGCTGATGTGACCCCAGAGAATCACTGGACTAGGAAAGGGCAAATGTGTCGAAGGCTGGAGTGAGAATTGGGGCTGAAAACAGGAGATTAGATGAAATTGCATATATAGAACAGATACGTCCTATGTCCTTTCCTAAACTCCACGGGGAGAAGAGCCCAAGGCCAAACACTTATGCCCAGGAAAAACAGAAGCTTCTTTCCCTACATAATTGCACACATTGTCCAGAAAAACTCGTGTGTCTGTGGGGGTGCTAGGGGATTCTTTCCACAGTTTACTTCTGTTTCTTGAGGCAAATCTTTTCCAAAGGTTATCACCTGGATGCCTGTCTTGAGGGTTATATTCTATTTCTCTCTTGTTGCCTAAACCCTTTCTTGACTAAATATTGGTTTTGTTTTTTTTTTTCCCCCGTGAAGAAAGCAGGTAAATTCTCTCCATCTGACTATGCTTAGAACTCTTCTCTCATTTCTTACTAATGAATGATGGTTGATATTAACTTATATTGTTACCAGCTCTTCTTTTTTCTAATAAGGGTTTCTATTGATGTCTCCACTTCTCCAAGGCTCCTCTCTGACTTATGTGGGGCAAGATCTGAGGTTGCCTTTCCAAAGTGTAGCTCTGTATCTACACCATGTCTGATGGATCTGAGAACATGGTAATCATATATAGTTTCTGGCATGTAAATAACCTCTGTTCCTAGATTCCGGTCTCAATGGAAGTTTCTTCCTATTTTTATATTCCTTTTGTCACTTTCCTTAGAGTATATAAAGCAGACTATCACACATTTGCTTTCATCTCTTGTTAGGTGGCAGTGTGAGATTATCATTTTTATTTATGCATATATTCACATTACTTGAGGATTTCCAAATGAGTGGGAAAGGTCACTGTGAACTGGGGTCACAGGGACTCACAGGATAAATAATCTCTGAATGAAGACTTAAAGGATGGATGGGATTCAAGTCCTTAGAGCAGATTATGGAGGAGACTCCTGAGTTGGGCAAAAGCACAGAGATGTGCAGTGACATCAGTTGAGTCTGAATACAATAAAGAGAAGGTTTTTGCTCCTGGGGAGGACTCATAGGAAGCATTCATGGTAGATTAGTTTGGAAAGACAGGCAGGGACCAAATGACTGTGAGTCCTCAATACCAAGAAAAGGAGTTTTATGTTTTGTAAATCACATCAACCGGAAGTCTCACCTGTTGAAAGACATGTTCCAAAAGGATTGAGAGCAGCCCTTAAAGGGAAGAAGCTGTCTTACCAGTTCTGGAGAAAGCCAGGTCAGGGCACTCGTGGCTGGGCTGGTCCCTGCATGACTCCCTAAATAAACACCCCAGCCAGTGTGCGAGCACAGAAAGCCTGACCAGGAAAAACAGACCTTTGGACAGAAGATGAAGCACTTGAGGAGTATCGGGGAACGGAGGAGACTGCTGTAGCCTGGATCTCAAGAATTCACTTACTGGTGGTGGGGAGAAGGGGACATGGGTTTACCAAGCAGCGTGAAGCACGTTACCCCGATATTCAGAGCAAAAATGAAAGGAGTCAGGAAAAGGGGCAGATGGCAAACGCAGACACCCCCACGAGAGGAAAGTGGAGAGGAAGCCACGAAGGGAAATGCAGCTGCTCCAAGGCAGGCATCCAGTGTGACGAGAGTCCTAAGACTCCACAGCCAGCTCTGATGTCACAAGCCACTTCTCAAGGAAGTGATGGAGCAAACTGTCATCTGTAATCAGCCATTTCCACGTTAGCCCAGGGCTTGGCTTACGTTCAGGGTAAATGGAAACCTGAGAACCCAGCACTGCTAGTTCAGTTTGCCTTTATTTAGTTTGTTATTCATCAAGTCACTCAGTCGTGTCCAACTCTTTGTGACCCCATGGACTGTAGCCCACCAGGCTCCTCCATCCATGGAATTTTCTAGACAAGAGTGAGTTGCCATTTCCTTCAAGCTAAAAATCACAAGGTGAAAGGCATGGTCACACCCCAAGGGGACCTTTTTGACATCTCCTTGTACCAGAAAACTGACCTTTAGCAATAAGCAGGTGCCCAAGTAATACAAGCACTTTTACTTTAAAAAAATAAGAAAATGTACTGTTTTTTTTCTTATCATAGATGTAATATATGCTCATTAATAGGAAATAAGTAAAATAAAAATCATAGTATTCTCACCACCTTCAACTATTAGCATATTGGTATATTTTTCTAATCTTTAGAAATATATTTGTATGTGTTTAGTCATTCAGTTGTATTCCACTCTTTGTGACCCTATGGACTGTAGCCCACAAGGCTCCTTTATTCATGGGATTCTCCAGGGAAGAATATTGGAGTGGGTTGTCATGCCCTTCTCCAGGGGATCTTCCCAACCCAGGGATCAAACCTGGGTCACCTGCATTGTAGGCAGATTCTTTACCATCTGATCCATGAGGGAAGCTTTGTGTATGTAGAAACATGTAAAATATGTAAATGTAAAATACAAAAATATATAAACATTAAGGATATGTAACTATATATATACAAACATATATATATATATATAAACACTATAAAAATAGGATTCCACTGCACATTCTGTTTAGTAACCTCAAGCATTATAAATTCAAAGATGCCAAGACAGTCTCTCTTTTTGGCAAAAATAATAAAAACAAACAAAATGTGAAGAAGCTTTTTTTTTTCCCAGAGATAATAAGAGCTGTGCGTGGGAGTGAGAGGGGGAAGCGGATGCTATTCCTCTGTCAGGAAGGTCATTTTACATTTCATGCTCACTGACTTGCAGAGTCTGCAGAAAGCCAGGCAAATGTTTCATGAGGCCACAGCTGCCAGTGGAAACCATTCCTCTGATACCTGAGAAAGAGGAATGAGGCCCGATACAGACTGCGAGAAGAACCATCCATCGTAGGAGAGGGCAACCAAGCTGTGGTCAAAGTACTTAAATAAAATGAGACTCTCAGGAGAGAATGCATGAGTCCATTCCGATACTCCTGTCCCATCGTGGATTTCGTTTTTCAGTTAACGAGCTGTCCTTTGAATTCATTCACTCATTCAACCATGGCAGACACTGATCTAGGTGCTGATGTCACTCACAGAGCAGAAAGATTTCCCACCATCTTCGAGTTTATCTTCTCGTTGCAGGAGGCAAAGAATAAATAAAATACTTGACAGCATCAGTTGGTAAAGAGCATCAGTTTGTTCAGTCCAGTCGTTCAGTCGTGTCTGACTCTTTGCAACCCCATGGACTGCAGCATGTCAGGCTTTCCTGTCAATCACCAACTCCTGGAGCTTGCTCAAACTCATGTCCATTGAGGTGGTGATGCCGTCCAACCATCCCATCCTCTGTAAAGAGCACAATGGACAACATTAAGTAGAGAAGAGGACTCGGGGTGCCAGCAAGGAGGTTGTCATTGTTTAGTCACTAAGTCGTATCCGACCCTGCAAGCCCATTGATTGTAGCCCACCAGGCTCCTCTATCCATGAGATTTCCCAGGCAAGAATACTAGAGTGGGTTGCCATTCCTTTCTCCAGGGGATCTTCCCAACCCAGGGATCGAACCTGTGTCTCCTGCATAGGCAGGCAGATTCTTTACTACTGAGCCACCAGAGAAGCCCCCAGTGATGAGAGGTAAAGTTTAAATACTGGGGGGCAGAATGGATCTCATTGACAATTTGACCACAGTCCCTAGGGAGGTGACAGGGGGAGTCATGAGGCTACCTGGCAAGAGGTGTTTTGGGCAGAGGAACGGCAGGTGCAAAGGGCCTGTGGCAGGAGTGTGCCTGGAGCATCCAAGGGGCAGAAACCAAAGAGAACACAGGGAAGACACACCGGGCAGGGTCTTGTGAGCTCCTTAGGGTTTGGGAAAACTCAGGAAGATTTTGGTTGGTGTAGTGCAAACTTTGGAGGAGGGGACTTGATCTTGATCTAGTCATGTACAACGTGGCCCAGCAGTAAGGCTCGTGGACAAGCAGAGAACCAGAAAGAGAACAAGGAGGATCCTGGTGAAGAAGGCCCATGACAGGCAGGCACGGGAAGGGGCAGCTGGTGTCCTCTGCCCAGGAGAGAGACCAGGAAGGGGGCAGACAGCAAATGCGGGCACCAGCTCCCTATGCAGGAGGGAGGGCAGCCGCAGAGCCTGCATCTCAGTAGAGAGAAGCCCTGGACCCCTCGGGGGGTCTCTGTGCCTCTTCTGATCATCTCCCCAATTCGCTTGCTTCGTTCTGTCATCTGTACCCCTGGGGACAGTCTGTCTGATGCTCCTTACAGTTTTGCTTCTCTTTAATTCAGCTTCAGAGCTGGTAGAATTCAGGCAGGGTATAATTCATCAGTTGGGCTCTCAGTTTGAGTCCCAGCTGCCAAGGCTATGTAGGCAAAGATGTTGTGCAATTTTTTGCTATTGCTAAATATTGGCCTTTCCCTCAAATTCTCCCCCACTTTCCAAATATCTATATACTTATGTATACGCCTTAAGCTTTGCTGACGAGCAAGTAGAGATGAGGAGAGAGAAACGGAGCCAAGATGAGCCAGGGCATATTGTAGATGGAAAATGTAACTGGAATTACATTCTAAACTGACTCTAGATTCATTGTCTAATCTGAGTCACCATTCTGTAAAATGGAAAAATAATATCTGCTGCTCATCAAACACAGAGAGAGCTCATATATATCCAGAGAGCAGCCCCTGCCTTACTGTTAGGAAAGTCTCTGTTTTCTACCCTATCGGTCATTTTGTTTCTGAGGGTCTCCTGTGGGCCCGTGAAGTTTCCAAGAAACAACAGTGAATCTCCAAACAGTTTCCCTACGATGGGCAAATCACTTCCTTACTGATGAGACTGTAAGCTCCACACCCCAACTCTGTTCTGTGGTATAATTGCTACTTCTCTTAAGTAGGTCTGTATTGGGCTGCCATAATAAAATTTCACCGTCTGGGTAGCTTAAACAGCTAGCATTCATTTTCTCACAGTTTGGAAGCTGAAAGTCTGAGAGCAAGTATTTGGCAGGTTGGGTGTCTTCTGAGATCTTATAGACAGTCCCCATGTGGTCTTACCTCTGTTGCATGTGTGTCCTATACCAAATTTCTTTTTGTGGAGAAACTGGTCGTAGTAGATTAGAGCCCACCCTGAAGCTCTCATTTTAACTTAATCAGTTCTTTGAAGACCTTATCTCCAAATATGATCCTGTTCTGAGATATTGAGGGTTAGGACTTGAGCACACGCATTTGGAGCAGGCCGGGAGAGACACAGTTCAGTCCATAACAAGGTCTAATCATTCATCTGACAAGTATTTGCTGAACCCTCACTGTGTGCCGGGCTGTTAGCTCTGCCAGCCAGGGCACAGTCAAAGTCATTTTGTCATTTAATAGATCAGTTGGTTAAGATGTTGTGCCTGTCGATGACCACAGAGAAGAGTGTGAAAGCAACTTGCTTCTGTTACCGCCGAAAGAGCCCTAAGCTTTGTTCTTCAGAAATAAAGACAGATGGAAGATCCCCTGGAGGAGGGCATGGCAACCCGCTCTAATATTCTTGCCTGGAGAATCCCATGGACAGTGGAGCCTGGAGGGCCATAGTCCATAGGGCCGCAAAGAGTCAGACACAACTGAGCGACTAAGCACACACACGTGCTCCAGCTAGAAGACGGCTGCTGGGCCCAGGGGAGCAACTTGGGCTGTGGTGTCTGAGATGAGGGTTTCCCCTCGGGGGGCACTTCACTGGCCCTGGACTCAGAGGAGACTTGGGGAATATGGACTCATGGGCTTTGAAGTGAAGGGGCTGCTTGAATACTTTGATGGTGTCGGTGATGACCTGGGTCAGGGTCTGGAATGACTCAGCCATGGCCACATGATTAGCAGCTGTGGATGGAGTCGGATGAGGGGAAGGTGGTGTCTGGCAGTGGGTGAGCTAGGTGAGGGGGCACCCAAGACCCTCAGGTGGGTGAGGAGGATACTAACCTAGAAGCAGAAGCAAATGAACATCGCAGAACAACCCTGGACACACTCCTGGGCTTGACTCTTATATATCTTACGCCTTATTTATTATGACTTGATCTTCCCAACAAACTGTTGAATGAGTAGGCCAGGTACTATTGATCCAGTAAGTTAAATGAGGCAGTGAGGTCCAAACTGGCCCAGGGACAAGCTGAGGCCATGCAGCTGATGAAACAAAGAGCTGTTTCCTGATTCCCTTTCCTGAAGTCCTTCCCCCTCAGCACCAAGATTAGCTGTGCTGTTTGTCAGCAGTGATTGAAAAGGAGCCCAGCCTATCCTTTTAGGCTTTGTGGGGGAAAGTATTTTTACTAGATCTGAACCTTGCCCATCATATGTCAAGAGAAACGCTGCAGGGCTGAACCAAGGTACCTCTTATCCCTGAACGTGTCTGGGTCATGGAAAGCTAGTCCTCCCACACCTTCCTTAATGCCTGGAGCGTAGACAGTCTCCACTCCCTTTCCCCTGGGCCACACTCTTGGCCCTTTTTGCCTCCCTAGACTCAAAGTTTCCCCCAAGCCAAAGAAAGCCTTTCCAGTCTAACTCCAAAACACAGAGCCCTGGGGCTACTTCCCCTTGGAAGTCCTCCTTGATCTCCCAGACCTGAGGCAGGTGTCCATGTCTTCTGCCTCATTGCTCCCAGCACTCTCATGGCATCAACAGCCTCGCCTGGCAATTGCCCATTGGTCTTTCTGAAATCCCCACCAGACTTGTATGTTTCTCACAGGCAGAGGATGGTCCCTCTTGACCAGCAGATCAGTTCCCAAGGTGATCACATTGCTAGGAATAGAAAGAGGAAACAAAAGAGTTAATAAGAGTTTCCAAGACTTGTAAACAGTCTAAACCTGTTTCCCCAAAGTTCTACTCTAGTCATAGGGGTTGAGAACGGAACCGATCATTTGTTACCAGAGCTGGTCCAGACATTTCCAACTGGCCGAACAAGTCTGGGAGGGCGGGGGTAAACAGATCTGGACATTCATTAAAAAGGGGGTAAACAGATCTGGACATTCATAAAAAAATAAAACCTAAAACCAAGCACTCAGTCTTGTGCCCACCAAACGGTGTAATATAGGGAACTCACTCATCACCCAAGGCCTCACCCTCCTGCCTCAGAAAGAAAGCTCAGCACATACTAAAGGCTTGGGAAGGGGGCATTCTCCTGCCTCCCCAACAATGAGAAGGATGGACTTGGAAAAAAAAAAAGAATGATCTGGATCCCACTCCCCACTCCTCCACCCCACCCCCACCCCCAGCCGGCTCACAGTGGCTCTGTTGGGACTGCAATGCCTGAGGAATATGGACAAAAAGCTGGGTGGTGAGAGGCCAGCAAGGACTACCCCAAGGACCACTTACTTGGACAGAGAAGGGGTGGAGACCAGGCATAGTTCCTGTGGTCTTGGAGGGTAAGTGATGGGGAGAATGACATGGAGTTTCAGTGGAAGTACGGTAAAAGCTATTGACCATGATGAAGGCAGAGAGGGTTGGGTCAGGCCTGCCACGGCTCGTCTTGGCTACTGTACACCATGTGACCTGTGCAGTTCAGAATCTGAGCTCTGAATCTGAGCTGTTATAAAAAGACTGTGCGAACCGAATCTAAACATGCAGCATGCAAACTCAAGAAATTAAAACATATGATGACCTTTTTCGAGGCCCAAGGCAAATAGCATTCAAAGAGGACATTGATATATTTGGTGATGACTGCTCTCTGCTAACTCTCAAATAGAGGCTATTTCAACCCATCTCACACACAGCTATTATGTAGAACAAGCCATAAAATATGACAGTAAAGCACTTTGCACACATAAAAGGCTACACAACTGATACTTACTACTGCTTCCCATCATTTAAGGTCTGAAAATAAATGTCTACCATTTATAATAATTTTATGTGACTTTGATGGCTGTTGGCTCTTATCAAACATGGAAGGAGAAAACTGAGCTGTATCTGGAAGTCACCGACTGACTTGTAGGTGAAATTTCTTTATTGTAATAAATTTCTTTGAGTTTCTGACATTGAATTAAAAAATGTTTGCATGTCTGGAAAGTTTTGAAGGTAGATATAATGTTTTACTGACATTTTTATCCCTAGACTCTGTCACATAGTAGGTGATTAATTTTTTTTAAAATCAGGGCTATTTGTCTAATAGACTTTGTGTTGATATTTTTATTTTTAACTTTTTAAAAAGCTTTATTTTTTATTTTCTCTAGTTGCAGTGAATGGGGGTTGCTCTCTAGCTGTGATGTGTGGACTTCTCATTGAAGTGGCTTCTCTTGTTGCAGAGCACAGGCTCTGGGGTGCACAGGCTTCAGTAGTCACAGCACATGGGCTTAGTGGTTTTGGCTCCCCAGCGCTACAGCACAGGCTCAGTAGTTGAGGGACAGGGACTTATTTGCTCCTCAGCATGTAGCATCTTCCCAGATGAGGGATCAAACCCGTGTTACCTCCGTTGGCAGGCAGATTCCTAACCCCTGGACCACCAGGAAAGACTGGTTAATATGCTTTTATCAGATGAATTACTGATTGTATATGGTTCAAGATAAGCTAAAGTTGCAAGCTTCTAGGTAGAGAGGGAGCTATCAATATTGCTCTACCCTAGCACGTTGCTTCATGACTGGAGAAAGGTCATTGGCATTGTTGGGCGACTAATCCAAGTTATTTCAGTACTTCGCATTTCTCTGAATATTAGGCCTGTCAGGTTTGAATCTTCCTCTCTCATGNAATTAAGGTACAATTCATACACCACACCACCCAGCATTTTAGTATATTCGCAAGGCTGTAAAGCCATCACTACTGTATAATTTCACAATGTTTTCATTACCCCCGAAATAAATTGCATACCCATTACAGTCAGTCACTCCTCCCCTGCTCCTTGGCCCCTAGAAACCACTCATCTATTTTCTATCTGTGTGGGTTTGTCTATTTTGAATATTTCATATAAATGGAATCATATACTAGGTGGCTTTGGTGTCTGGTTTCTTTCACTCAGCACACTATGTTCAAAGTTTATCTATGTTGTAGCATGTATCAGTACTTCATTCTTTTTTCTTGCCCTTGCTTTTTAAAATTTATGGAAAAATTTATATGTTACCAAATTTATCATTTTAACCATTTTTAAGTGTACAGTTCAGTGACATGAAGCACACTCACATTGTTGTGCAACATCCCCACCATCCGTCTGAAGAACTGTTTGTAAAACTCAAGCTGAAACTCTGTACCCATTAAATAACATCCCGATTCCTTCGTAACCTCTATTTTACTTTCTTTCTCTGTGAATTTTCCTATTCTAAGAACTTCATAAAAGCAGAATCAACAATATTGGTCCTTGTGTGTCTGGTTTATTTCATGTAGCACAATGTTTTCAAAGTTCATTCATGTGAGTAGCTTGAGAATAGACCCCGCTTTGTTTATCCATTTCTCACTAAATGANTAGAAGTCTCCACCAAAAAAAAAAAACCAACACCACACAGTATGCATTCTCTGGATCTCAGATCCCATGTCTCTAAAGAGTTAAGCCTAGTCCATACAACGCCTTCCAAGTTAATACCCATGATTCCACTAGGAAACATTTGCTCTCGTGCCTGCCAGTGGAATAGATTCACTTTGAGAGAAAGACAGGGTGGCGAGGGAGCTGCCAACCCGACCCCCCCAATCGTTTAATCCTGTGCCTGACAATGCAATTCACCTCGAGCTCCCTCCTGAATCAGAGCCTCCAATATGCCGTGTACCCCTGGCAGCTGGGGCACCATGTGCTGAGTTGAGGCGAGATACACATTTTGCAATCGCTCTGTCTCACCCACGCAGGAAGCCATTCACCTTCTGCTGACCTAGCAACCAAACCATAAACTCAACCGAGAAACTGGGGGTGGTAAGGCAAGATAGAGGGGAAAACAGAAGATTGTTTCAGGCAGGGCTGTCATCCAGGCAGATTCAGGGCCCCTAACGTAGACCCCACGTACTGTTGCCTAAGAAAAAGAGCACTGGTATTTAGCAATGCGGTGATTTGGTTTAGCCCTTGATATGAGTACACGTTTCCAAAATTTAACTTGCAGTGGCTTGACAAGAGCAGTTCAGATGCTGGGCTGCCAGTAACTAGACAGGTGTGGAGGAGAGGGCAGTAGATGAAAATGCCACATGCTCTTACTGGGACCATAGCCAGGGATAGTTCTTCATTTTGAGTTTAAAATAAGGAAGAAGATTGACAACCTGAAATATGAATATCAAGCACCAGCCAATAGGTTCATAAAAATTAAGTACTCCTTCTTTCCTCTGTCTACTCTGAGTAGCTTTGCTTTTTGGACTCAAACCAGATCTCCTTGTCATTATCTAATCGATACAGCCAGTGGTCATCATGGACACTTGGAAATGGCTCTGATATGATTTTCAGCAGCTGCCATCCATCTCTCTCTTGCTTCCATAATTTCTCCTGAAATAGACGTTTGCTTCCACAGAAGGCTTAGATTTGTGGGACAAGGGCACGGGGGTTGTGTCTGTTTGGCTTAAATTTGGGGTTGTGGTAACATTTTAGTGAGATTTGCTCACTGTATATCTTCATTTTTGGACTAACTCAAACCTGCTTTGGGCCTCCCCAGTGGCTCAGTGGTAGAGAATCCACCTGCCAATCCAGGAGCTGAAGGAGAGGCAGGCTCAATCCCTGGGTCAGGAAGATCCCCTGGAGAAGGGAATGGCAACCCACTGCAGTAATTTTGCCTGGAGAATTCCATGGACAGAGGAGCCTAGCAGGCTTACAGGCCATGGGGTCACAAAGAGTCAGGCATGACTTCACAACTAAACAACAGCAAAATCCTGCTTTGGAGAAGCTAACATTTACTGGCTTCATGAATGTTGGCAAATACAGGTCCATAGTAGGCTTTGGAAGAACATTCAAAGATCACAGCGCCCTAATGTGGTTGGTTTATTGGAAAACAATGTGGAGAAAAGAATAATTTTAAACGAGAGCTTTAATAACAAATAGACAAGAGAGTAGGGTTTGAGGGAAGAAGGAGGGAGGTGAAAGAGACAGTGTGTTTTTCCTTCTTTTTTGAAAATAACTTAAAATTTCACTTATTTATTTTTGCCTGTGCTGAGTCATCGTTGCTACTGGGACTTTTCTCTCGTTGCAGAGAGCGGGGGCTACACGCTCGTTGTGGTACGTGGGCTTCTCATTGCAGTGGCTTCTCTTGTTGTGCAACAAGGCCTCTAGGGTGTGTGGGCTTCAGTACTTGCGGCTCGTGGGCTCAGCAGTTGTGGTTCCCAAGCTCTAGAGCACAGGCTCAATAGCTGTGACCTATGGGCTTAGTTGCTTCATGGCACGTGGGATCTTCCCAGACCAGGGATCAAACCCGTGTCTCCTGCCTTGGCAAGTGGATTCTTTACCTCTGAGCCACCAGGGAAGCGCAGTCTTTCCTTCTTTATTATTTTTCCCCTCATCAGTCCAGAACTAGAAGGCATCATTGCAACTCAGATCCTTAGATACCCTGTGTGTGCTCTCCTGTGTTGCCAGTTCGTTCAGATGCCTTCTGTTGTTTCAAGTCAGCAGTTAGTTTGGAGTGTCTGGACGCTAACAGCTCAGAGGGTGCGGTGATTGACACAGGTGAGTGGTGAGAGAGATGTCAGCACGGGGACCCTCCTGTGCGACCTCCTCCACCACAGGCTTTCCCAGCTGGAAGTGCTTGCTTCTCCTCCCTTCCCAATCCACCCAGATAGATTCGGTGGGATGCATGTGAGAAGCCCAGAGCAGCAGGAGATGTCAACCTTTGCTCTCTTGGACAGCTGCAGTGAGCCTTGGCCACGGTGCGCCCTTCAGACTGGAGTCTTCAGTCTGTTTAGTTGGGTTTCTCCAATTCCAGGTTTNTCAATAGCTGTGACCTATGGGCTTAGTTGCTTCATGGCACGTGGGATCTTCCCAGACCAGGGATCAAACCCGTGTCTCCTGCCTTGGCAAGTGGATTCTTTACCTCTGAGCCACCAGGGAAGCGCAGTCTTTCCTTCTTTATTATTTTTCCCCTCATCAGTCCAGAACTAGAAGGCATCATTGCAACTCAGATCCTTAGATACCCTGTGTGTGCTCTCCTGTGTTGCCAGTTCGTTCAGATGCCTTCTGTTGTTTCAAGTCAGCAGTTAGTTTGGAGTGTCTGGACGCTAACAGCTCAGAGGGTGCGGTGATTGACACAGGTGAGTGGTGAGAGAGATGTCAGCACGGGGACCCTCCTGTGCGACCTCCTCCACCACAGGCTTTCCCAGCTGGAAGTGCTTGCTTCTCCTCCCTTCCCAATCCACCCAGATAGATTCGGTGGGATGCATGTGAGAAGCCCAGAGCAGCAGGAGATGTCAACCTTTGCTCTCTTGGACAGCTGCAGTGAGCCTTGGCCACGGTGCGCCCTTCAGACTGGAGTCTTCAGTCTGTTTAGTTGGGTTTCTCCAATTCCAGGTTTGCATTTCATTTATTTCCCCACTGGCTTTGAACCCTGGATGATTAGGGTGGGACCTGACAATCCCCCGGCCCTGCTCACCTACCCCTTCCTCCAGGGGACGGACGCATGGCCCCAGAGATGACCAGACTCAAGGTGCTTGTCTCCAATATGATGCTCTTTCTGCTTTATCATGAAGCTCTAAGGACGGTGAACGACCTCTGGGAGAACCACGCCTTGTCCAAACTCAGGAGAGAGAACTTTGTCCTGTTTGAAAAGCCTTGTGTGCTGTCAGGCCCGTGAGGTCCTGTGTCAGGCCCGTGAGGTCCTTGGAAGAGAGGATAAAGGCAGGTGTGGGATGGACCATGGCGAACAGTTTAATCTGCTCAATTTTTTTTTTTCTTCATTGGTCAGCAGATAACTGAGGTTTATGAACAAGAAAAGGCTTAGATGTTTGTGAGAGGCTGTGTCTGTGTGTCAGACGGGTCCTCTAAACTGTGGCAGTGGAAGCGGAGAGCTGTTAAGTGGCGGATACAGGACAGGACAATGCTTAGAGAGGCCAAGATGGGGGGAGAGGATCCCTAAAAACAAAACATGAGATCCCGCTGTCCCACTGCCCTTTCACCCCCTCCCTGCCCGGGCATAGCCTCGTGGGGCTGGGCATTCCTTTTCCCACCACAGTGCAGTTCTGACACTAAGCACCAGAACTAATACAGAATTCATAGTCTGGGGGCACAGTCCCCCAGTCAACTCCCCCTCACTTGAGACTGAGTCAAAGCTCTGGGTTTCCCAGGCCACCCCCACTTCTGAACAACTGGTTACAAATCTGGGGGCTTCCCACTCCCCTTTCAGGTTTGATAGTTCAGGAGAATGACTCATCAAACTCAGGGAAGTGCTATTTTTATGACTGCTTTTTATAAAAGATGCAGATGAAGACCAGCCAAAAGAACAGATGTGTATGAGGAAGTCTGGAGAGTCCTTAAAATGAAGCTTCCAGGACCCCAAGATGCATCACCCTCCTGATACATCATTGTAGGATTACTAACAACCCTTGGTGTCCAGAATGTTCATGGGGTTTTTTTATTATGTTGGCATGATTGGGTGAATCATTGGCTGTGTGATTGAACTCAAATCTCCAGATCCCCCCTCCATGCCACCCCAATCCTCTAATCTCATGGGTGGTCTTTTTGGCATGGCCAACCCCTGTCCTAGGGGTTCACCAGGAGTCATCCTATGAGCATAAACTCGGGTGTGGTCTCAGGGACCCACCATGGATAGCATAAACTCCCTTGCATCTTGGAAAGTTCATCTTCCCAGGAATCCAAGAGAAGCCTCACAAGCCCTTGGTTGCCTTTCTCCTCTCAGGGAAAGCCTGATAGTCTGGAACCCAGTCTCAATCAAGAGCAGGTTTCCCCTGTGTGCCTCTCCCTTCCCAGATCACCGGGACCTAAGGGTATTGCTAGACATTGGGCAAGTTATTCCTTGCTCTGTGTCTCAGTTTCCTCATCTATAAGATGAAGATAATCATAGCACTGATTTTAATAATAGTTAAAAATAACGTTTTAAGGTTAGTGATGAGTGCATGCTAGGTCGCTCCAGTCATGTCCTACTCTTTGTGACTCCATGGACTGTAGCCCACCAGGCTCCTTTGTCCATGGAATTCTCCAGGTAAGACTGCTGGAATGGGTTGCCATGCCCTCCTCCAGAGGATCTTCCAGCCCAGGTCTTCCACATTGCAGGTGGATTCTTTACCGTCTGAGCCAACAGGGAAGGTGCCTGAAAATAGAGCGTGACATACCCACAAACACACACACACACACACACACACACACACAGTGCTCTTCAGACCTTAATTCTTTTCTCCTGTTGTTGTTGTTAACTTTAAAGTAATCTATACAACTGTATACATCACTTTTTAATTTTTAATCACATTTTACTGATAGAGGAATTGAAATTTCAGAGAATTAAAATAATTGGTCCAAAGCCACACATATATTTGTTCAGTGTCTGCTCCAGAATCCAATTTAACCTGACTCTGAGGCCTGCTCATTTTATTATATGCTCCACAGCCTTCAGTTCAGCTCAGTTCAGTCGCTCAGTCGTGTCCGACTCTTTGAGACCGCTTGGACTGCAGCACGCCATGTTTCCCTGTCCATCACCAACTCCCGGAGCTTTCTCAAACTCATGTCCATCGAGTCAGTGATGCCATCCAACATCTCATCCTCTGTCATCCCCTTCTCCTGCCTTCAATCTTTCCCAGCATCAGGGTCTTTTCGAATAAGTCAGTTCTTCCCATCAGGTGGCCAAAGTATTGGAGTTTCAGCTTCAGCATCAGTCCTTCCTGATTAATATTCAGGACTGATCTCCTTTAGGATGGACTGGTTGGATCTCCTTGCAGTCCAAGGGACTCTTAAGAGTCTCGTCCAACACCACAGTTCAAAAGCATCAGTTCTTCAGCACTCATCTTTCTTTATAGTCCAACTCTCACATCCATACTTGACTACTGGAAAAACCATAGCTTTGACTAGATGGACCTTTGTTGGCAAAGTAATGTCTCTGCTCTTTAGTATGCTGTCTAGGTTGGCCAGAGCTTTTCTTCCAAAGAGCAAGCGTCTTTTAATTTCATGGCTGCAGTCACCATCTGCAGTGATTTTGGAGCCCAAAAAATAAAGTCTCTCACTGTTTCCATTGTTTCCTCATCTATTTGCCATTTATGCCATCTATCCACAGGCCAAAATTGAATCTATGATATGTTTTAAAAAAATCATAGCATCATAGCTAATACACAAAGTTACACCTGCCTGGTCTGATACCAGTACGAAGGCATTCTTTTTTTGGAATGTAGGCTGCATGTGGGCTACAAACTCTGGCTGCCAGAGAACTTTCCAGAAACCAGAGCTGAGTATCAGAGTGGAGTCTATAACGCAAGGTCATCAGCAGGCATGTAAACACTGAGAGAGAGACACTATAATTATTTCTCAACTTAGCACCCAGTTCTGACTTCCTTCTAGAACTCACTGAGCTTCATTCAACCTTTCCCCTTAGGCTTTGCCAAGCACTGAGTCGCCTTTCTGCTCCCCAATACCCCCACGAATGTTTAAACATCCTTACTCTTCTGTCTTGGCTTTGAGAGAGAGGCATTCAAAAAGGACCCCCCTGGCCAAGCTGCCATTTGGGGAAGAATCACTTAGCAGTGTGCTGATGGACAGAGTTGAGAAATAGGTAATTCCAGAAAGAGCCTGGAGGCAGGTTCAGCATGAGCTGAGGCTCTTTCAAGTACAGTAGAGAAAAACAGTCAGAAGTTACAGGAATCCACCAAAATGAGATAAATCATGTAAGTGGGAGGAACCAGTTGGGTTGAGGGCCTGCGGCAAAACTAAGAATATCTGTGCCAGGTACCAGTTTCTGAGCATCACACTTAGAGCTTGGGAGCAGGCAGACTAGGAAGAAAGGCAGGTCAAGGAAATCACATCCGCTCCAACAGGAAGTAAGTTTCCCAACCAGGAACCTCCCTGTTGGAGTTATTCCAGCTACACCAGTGTCAAGGGCATGGCCAATGAGTTCAGAAATTAAGTAGCCAAGGCAACTTGGCCTTAGGCATCTGGTGTTCTATGTGAGTGGAGTGACAGCACGTCGCCTAATTCTGACACAGATGGGAAGGGATGAAAATGTATCGTTGACATTGTTTTGTGACTTAGTGGGGTTTTTGCAGAGCAGAATAGTTTCAGATGATTCACAAGATGGAATGATTCCTCTTCTGAAAAGTGAATGTGATAATAACCACAAAAATCCACTTATTCCAGCCTTCAGATAATTGGGCTCAGATTAATTGTGATTTTTCACCATGTTAGGATAAGCATAAGATAAGCGTTTTTATTTTTGATTCAGAGGTGGTTATAAGAGACGTTTTCAAAGAGGGAGGGAATGAAGCTGGTGAGAACAGCTATGAATGGGAAATGTCAGGACACTGGGGGCCAGTGTGAATGAAACAGAAGCCAAGGGCAGCAGCAGGTAGCTTCAAATGACTCAGGCCATCTAATTTCCCCCCTCGGTGATGTGACAGTGTCCTTCAGCAGACCAGAAGCTTGCAGCTCACACTTCCTGAGGGTCAGTCCAAGGTCAACAGGAGGCAAAGCAAAGAATGATCACTCAGTCTCCTTGGAGATGAGGAGCTGGCTCTATGGATGTAGTCTAGCCGCAAGTTTTGGATGTTTTCCACCACTACCTTTCTTCACACTTGGGAAGCTACCTATGATATTGGTGGTACTTGTCTTCAGGGATCTTTGCCCTTTCTTTTTAGGCTCCTTATGGGGCCCATGGCTATCACTGTACCCCAGGATCTCCCACCATCCAGGGACCTCCATTCTCTTAAGATCTCTTAATTTATACTCAAGGTTTGGTGGTTGAAAATATTGCTCTCTTATCCCCAAATATATCTCTGTTGTTGTTAATAATAATCAGCCAGGTTTTAAAATTAATAAATATTAAATCAGAAGGAGGAGGGGCAACTTTGGTGAGGGGATAACAAACTATTAGGTATAAAATAAGCTACAAGGGTATATTGTACAACACAGGGAATATAGCCAATATTTTATAAGAACTATAGATGGAGTATAATCTTTAAAAATTATGAATCACTATGTTGTACACTTGTAAGCTAGATAGTACTTTATATCAACTATAATTCAATAGAAAAAAGGAGGAAAAAAAATCAGGTGGAGAAGATTAGAGGGGGGGATTTGAAGAAGCCTCTCTCCCTTTAGACCTCACTAAGGTGGAGTGCTAAGAACCGCAATTTGAAAGCAAGACGCTCAACTTCTAGTCTCTGCCACCAGGGTGCTGTGTGACGTGGGGCAAGTCACTTCACCTCTCAGGGCCCCATTTTCCTCATCTGAATTGAGATGGGACGGGTTCATCTCTAAAAATCCATTTGCAAAATCTTCCAGGACTTCCCTGGTGGTACAGTGGATAAGAATCTTCCTGCAAGCACTGTTTACAATAGCTAGGACATGGAAGCAACCTACATGTCCATTGGCAGATGAATGGATAAGGAAGTTGTGGTACATACACACAATGAAATATTATTCAGCTATAAAAAAGAGCACATTTGAGTCAGTTCTAATGAGGTGGGTGAAACTGGAGCCTATTATACAGAGTGAAGTAAGTCAGAAAGAGAAACACCAATACAGTATATTAACCAATACAGTATATGGAATTTAGAAAGATGGGAATGACAGTGCAAGACAGCAAAATAGACACAGATATAAAGAACAGACTTTTGGACTCTGTGGGAGAAGGTGAGGGTGGGATGATTTGAGTGAATAGCATTGAAACATGTATATTACCATATGTGCAACAGATGACCAGTCCAAGTTTGACCCAGAGGGATGGGATGGGGAGGGAGGTGGGAGGGGCGTTTGGGACAGGGGAGCACATGTATACCCTTGGCTGATTCATGTCAATGCATGGCAAAAACTACCACAATATTGTAAAGTAATTAGCCTCCAATTAAAATAAATAAATTAAAAAAAAAAGAATCCGCCAACCAGTGCAGGGGACAGAGGTTCAATCCCTGGTCCAGGAAGATTCCATGGGTAGTAGAACACCTAAGTTCTCATGCCACAGCTACTGAGCCACAACTACTGAAGCCACGTGCCCTGGAGCCTGTGGTCAGCAGCAGGAGAAGCCACGGCAATGAGAAGCCCGTGAAACTCAATGAAGAGTAGCCCCTACTGGCTGCAACTAGAGAAAGCTCAAGCACAGTAACAAAGACCCAGCGCAACCAAAAATAAAAATTAATTAAAAATCTTCCAGATGCTACCTGCAAGTGAAACTAGCTCAGTTAGCCTGGCTTTGTCCAGCTCCACAGAACAGCCCAAGGATGGAGCAGTTACTTTGCTGTTGGGTCTGGAAGAGACCTAGGGCAGGGCTGGTGAGACAGCACAGGGGAAGCGGATGAGAACCATTACAGAGCCCATCACTCCGGCCTAGACTGCATAGCAATGTGCTTGTAGGCGTCATGGATATTAACGTAAGCACAGGTTTGCCTTCTCTCATCACATACCCTAGGAGATATCTCTGCTGTATGTGGACCCAGGGAAATATTTGCTGGCCTGTGATATCCTTGGGAGCTAGGGATGAAAGTTTATAAAAATGAATACTATCTGAAACACTCTCTAAAATAAAGCTCACCCCTCACCCCAGCCCTGTGGAAACAATACTTTACTCCTCTAGTGCCTACAGATTCCACAGCAGGAATCCTTGCTAGAGAAGTACTTTCCCTGGTCGCATTTAGGCTTTTGCAACAGTCGATGATGGAAAGTCTTGATGGTGCTGTTTACATCATGGGTAGGGAGGGGTGAGCTGACATGAAATTGTTTGGGCTTCTTTTGTCACATCCTCAAAGAGCAGTTAGTTACTTACCTTCAGCTCACCTTCACCAAGTCGGGGGATCTCTACTTTAACAAAACCTTACTCAGGCCTTGAATTAAGACCCATGTGGGAGGAAGGCCCAGGGGAACTTTGAGCTAAGGAGGAAGGGAGGCAAAAGATGAGTTTCCTGACACTTTGGCCACCATCTTTCTTCCTTCACTGAGTTCAAAGCCCTTGTTCTCACCCAAGAATTACTCATGGGTGATTTAAACCATAGTGAATTGGGGGGAAGGCTTATTGTATGGGGCAAGTCCAGTAACTTGTACCTCTCTTTCCCACTTGGCAAAGGGCCCGCCTCCAAATCAGTCACAAGATGCTTCTCCAGGGCTTTATGAGTAGATCCAGACAGAATGGGCCAGGACAGAGGCCCTATACCGTGCTTGACCCTCACAATTTGTCATCTCGTTTTCTCCACTGACTTATTTCTGCTCTTGATAAAGTCAGGATGTGTTCCTGGGAAGACCTTCCTGTTGAACAAGCATAGAAAATGAACTGTGCAGACTTTCAGGGTCCAAAATAGAAAGTCTGCAGGCAAGCTGTGTCCCCAGGGGCCATTCTGTGCCCTGGAAGAGCCTGCTGGCTCAGATGCTAGGAGGGTGGGCTTCTCTGAGAAGGCCAGATGCCTCGTGGGCCTCCGGGGCAGTAGTGCTGACCCTCAGGGCAGAGGGGATACGATTTCTAAGTCGCCACCCTAATAGGTCCAGTAATCATTTCGAATATGCCAATTGCAGCAAAATTACCAAGCCCTGGCTTGCCCAACCTGACCCAATATGAAAAAAATAATAATGTTGATTGCTTTCTAAGATGAAAGGCTCAATATAGTGATTTTAGGATTTCTGAGAGTAAAAGAGTTAGTCGGATATCATCAACATGAGAGCAAGCTATTAAGAGGAAAGAAGGGAAAAGCTTTTAACAAACAAAAGCCTCTCTCCCACTCTGCTAATCCACCTTGAGATTTGATGACTCACGTTGGGTTGCCTTGGTAACCGTGACAGGAGAGAGAGAGAGTGTGTGTGTATGTGTGTGTGTGTGTGCGCTGGTGGGGAATCCTATGCCACCTCCACCCTGTGCCTCATTGCGTGGCACTGAGTGCTCACCCTGTTTGCATGGCCATCGCCCCTCTTGCACCTGGAATCATTTTGCTGTCATGAGGTCTGACCATGGGCTGCTTGTCATTGGTCATTTTCTCTGGATGAGCAGTTTTGACGGATGGGATGTCTGGAAGTTTGCCCAAGGGCATCGAGAGTGCGATTAGAGGCTCCCAGCCCTTCTCAGTCCCCTCCGCAGCTCTCCTGATGTGGACTGTGGTTGTCCCATCACGCCTGGCTGCTGCAGCCCCAGGGTGACTTCGGTTCCTGGAAAGTCCGGTCTGTCCTCCCAGGCTGTGACCCTCACCCAGCGTTATGACAGCCAGGTGGGTTCCAGTAACCAGGGATCACAGAGGCTGCCTGTTTCACCACACATCACCTTCTGGGAAAGGGCGGGACATTGCTGTCTGGGTCCCGAGCGTGCTTTCTCTATCCAAAGAGTGGCTCCTCTCATTTCTGGTTTGCTCTGGAATACTAGCTACTGCAGAGGAGCAGCTGCCACAGCAGCTTGTTAAGTTAAACCCTCTCTTTGAAGCAGAATTTGCAGTAATGGCTACACGTTCAGGTGAAATCATATGACAGCAAATCCTTTCACGCAGAAATGCCTCCGCAAAGCTATCCTGTATCCTGGGAAGACCCCTGGATTCAGCAAATCCTCTGCTATTAACGATCCTGTACGGTGACCATTTTATGTAGTTCTAGTCCAGTAACTGTGAGCAATACCCTGAAAAGCTCTGGACGGTGAGATCTGTCAAAGAATGACTTGTATTCAAGAATAAGTGGTGTTATTAAGAGGCAACGTGGAGCTGTCGAGAAATGGACCACTTACAGGGAGTGTGACCTTGGACAGTCCCTAACTCTATGAACTGCAGTTTCTTTGCTTATCTTATTGATGCACAGTTGATTTACAGTGTTATGTTAGTTTCAGGCATACAGTGATTCAGTTATACAGACAGACATATATATTCTTATTCAAATTCTTTTCCTTATAGGTTATTACAAAATATTGAGTATAGTCCCTTATGCTATTACTCAGCCTTAAAAAAGAATGAAATAATGTCATTTGCAGCAACATGGATGAACATAGAGATGTTCATACTCAGTGAAGTAAGCCAGACAGAGAAAGAGAAATAGCGTATAATGTCATTTATATGAGAAGTCTAAAAAATAAAAATACAAGTGAACTTATTTGCAAAACAGAGACTCAGAAAGACAGAGAAAACAACCTTATGGTTACCAAAGGGGGAAGGTGGGGAGGGATACATTAGGATTATTGTTTACACACTACTATATATAAAGCAGTTTACTTATTTTTAACGATAAGCATAGTAATAGCTTTCCAGGTTACAGCGAGAGTTCAGGGAGAGAATGTGAGGAAGAGTTCTGAGATCTGAGGGGAGACTCCTCATGGTTTCTGATTAGACCAGAATCCCTGCCAGAGCAAGTACATCCAAACACTAGACCTTGGTACTAGCTTGTCATGAGACTTATGATGTCTTCCATAAACACTATCAAAGCAANCTACCACAATATTGTAAAGTAATTAGCCTCCAATTAAAATAAATAAATTAAAAAAAAAAGAATCCGCCAACCAGTGCAGGGGACAGAGGTTCAATCCCTGGTCCAGGAAGATTCCATGGGTAGTAGAACACCTAAGTTCTCATGCCACAGCTACTGAGCCACAACTACTGAAGCCACGTGCCCTGGAGCCTGTGGTCAGCAGCAGGAGAAGCCACGGCAATGAGAAGCCCGTGAAGCTCAATGAAGAGTAGCCCCTACTGGCTGCAACTAGAGAAAGCTCAAGCACAGTAACAAAGACCCAGCGCAACCAAAAATAAAAATTAATTAAAAATCTTCCAGATGCTACCTGCAAGTGAAACTAGCTCAGTTAGCCTGGCTTTGTCCAGCTCCACAGAACAGCCCAAGGATGGAGCAGT
Organism: Neotragus pygmaeus; assembly: GCA_006410875.1. Taxonomy (NCBI): domain Eukaryota; kingdom Metazoa; phylum Chordata; class Mammalia; order Artiodactyla; family Bovidae; genus Neotragus; species Neotragus pygmaeus. The sequence continues at coordinate 616,253 of SJYV01021251.1, forward strand.
TACTTTGCTGTTGGGTCTGGAAGAGACCTAGGGCAGGGCTGGTGAGACAGCACAGGGGAAGCGGATGAGAACCATTACAGAGCCCATCACTCCGGCCTAGACTGCATAGCAATGTGCTTGTAGGCGTCATGGATATTAACGTAAGCACAGGTTTGCCTTCTCTCATCACATACCCTAGGAGATATCTCTGCTGTATGTGGACCCAGGGAAATATTTGCTGGCCTGTGATATCCTTGGGAGCTAGGGATGAAAGTTTATAAAAATGAATACTATCTGAAACACTCTCTAAAATAAAGCTCACCCCTCACCCCAGCCCTGTGGAAACAATACTTTACTCCTCTAGTGCCTACAGATTCCACAGCAGGAATCCTTGCTAGAGAAGTACTTTCCCTGGTCGCATTTAGGCTTTTGCAACAGTCGATGATGGAAAGTCTTGATGGTGCTGTTTACATCATGGGTAGGGAGGGGTGAGCTGACATGAAATTGTTTGGGCTTCTTTTGTCACATCCTCAAAGAGCAGTTAGTTACTTACCTTCAGCTCACCTTCACCAAGTCGGGGGATCTCTACTTTAACAAAACCTTACTCAGGCCTTGAATTAAGACCCATGTGGGAGGAAGGCCCAGGGGAACTTTGAGCTAAGGAGGAAGGGAGGCAAAAGATGAGTTTCCTGACACTTTGGCCACCATCTTTCTTCCTTCACTGAGTTCAAAGCCCTTGTTCTCACCCAAGAATTACTCATGGGTGATTTAAACCATAGTGAATTGGGGGGAAGGCTTATTGTATGGGGCAAGTCCAGTAACTTGTACCTCTCTTTCCCACTTGGCAAAGGGCCCGCCTCCAAATCAGTCACAAGATGCTTCTCCAGGGCTTTATGAGTAGATCCAGACAGAATGGGCCAGGACAGAGGCCCTATACCGTGCTTGACCCTCACAATTTGTCATCTCGTTTTCTCCACTGACTTATTTCTGCTCTTGATAAAGTCAGGATGTGTTCCTGGGAAGACCTTCCTGTTGAACAAGCATAGAAAATGAACTGTGCAGACTTTCAGGGTCCAAAATAGAAAGTCTGCAGGCAAGCTGTGTCCCCAGGGGCCATTCTGTGCCCTGGAAGAGCCTGCTGGCTCAGATGCTAGGAGGGTGGGCTTCTCTGAGAAGGCCAGATGCCTCGTGGGCCTCCGGGGCAGTAGTGCTGACCCTCAGGGCAGAGGGGATACGATTTCTAAGTCGCCACCTTAATAGGTCCAGTAATCATTTCGAATATGCCAATTGCAGCAAAATTACCAAGCCCTGGCTTGCCCAACCTGACCCAATATGAAAAAAATAATAATGTTGATTGCTTTCTAAGATGAAAGGCTCAATATAGTGATTTTAGGATTTCTGAGAGTAAAAGAGTTAGTCGGATATCATCAACATGAGAGCAAGCTATTAAGAGGAAAGAAGGGAAAAGCTTTTAACAAACAAAAGCCTCTCTCCCACTCTGCTAATCCACCTTGAGATTTGATGACTCATGTTGGGTTGCCTTGGTAACCGTGACAGGAGAGAGAGAGAGTGTGTGTGTATGTGTGTGTGTGTGTGCGCTGGTGGGGAATCCTATGCCACCTCCACCCTGTGCCTCATTGCGTGGCACTGAGTGCTCACCCTGTTTGCATGGCCATCGCCCCTCTTGCACCTGGAATCATTTTGCTGTCATGAGGTCTGACCATGGGCTGCTTGTCATTGGTCATTTTCTCTGGATGAGCAGTTTTGACGGATGGGATGTCTGGAAGTTTGCCCAAGGGCATCGAGAGTGCGATTAGAGGCTCCCAGCCCTTCTCAGTCCCCTCCGCAGCTCTCCTGATGTGGACTGTGGTTGTCCCATCACGCCTGGCTGCTGCAGCCCCAGGGTGACTTCGGTTCCTGGAAAGTCCGGTCTGTCCTCCCAGGCTGTGACCCTCACCCAGCGTTATGACAGCCAGGTGGGTTCCAGTAACCAGGGATCACAGAGGCTGCCTGTTTCACCACACATCACCTTCTGGGAAAGGGCGGGACATTGCTGTCTGGGTCCCGAGCGTGCTTTCTCTATCCAAAGAGTGGCTCCTCTCATTTCTGGTTTGCTCTGGAATACTAGCTACTGCAGAGGAGCAGCTGCCACAGCAGCTTGTTAAGTTAAACCCTCTCTTTGAAGCAGAATTTGCAGTAATGGCTACACGTTCAGGTGAAATCATATGACAGCAAATCCTTTCACGCAGAAATGCCTCCGCAAAGCTATCCTGTATCCTGGGAAGACCCCTGGATTCAGCAAATCCTCTGCTATTAACGATCCTGTACGGTGACCATTTTATGTAGTTCTAGTCCAGTAACTGTGAGCAATACCCTGAAAAGCTCTGGACGGTGAGATCTGTCAAAGAATGACTTGTATTCAAGAATAAGTGGTGTTATTAAGAGGCAACGTGGAGCTGTCGAGAAATGGACCACTTACAGGGAGTGTGACCTTGGACAGTCCCTAACTCTATGAACTGCAGTTTCTTTGCTTATCTTATTGATGCACAGTTGATTTACAGTGTTATGTTAGTTTCAGGCATACAGTGATTCAGTTATACAGACAGACATATATATTCTTATTCAAATTCTTTTCCTTATAGGTTATTACAAAATATTGAGTATAGTCCCTTATGCTATTACTCAGCCTTAAAAAAGAATGAAATAATGTCATTTGCAGCAACATGGATGAACATAGAGATGTTCATACTCAGTGAAGTAAGCCAGACAGAGAAAGAGAAATAGCGTATAATGTCATTTATATGAGAAGTCTAAAAAATAAAAATACAAGTGAACTTATTTGCAAAACAGAGACTCAGAAAGACAGAGAAAACAACCTTATGGTTACCAAAGGGGGAAGGTGGGGAGGGATACATTAGGATTATTGTTTACACACTACTATATATAAAGCAGTTTACTTATTTTTAACGATAAGCATAGTAATAGCTTTCCAGGTTACAGTGAGAGTTCAGGGAGAGAATGTGAGGAAGAGTTCTGAGATCTGAGGGGAGACTCCTCATGGTTTCTGATTAGACCAGAATCCCTGCCAGAGCAAGTACATCCAAACACTAGACCTTGGTACTAGCTTGTCATGAGACTTCTGATGTCTTCCATAAACACTATCAAAGCAAAAGTTGACATTTAATAAGAACTCCAAGCTTTGTACTTAATGTATGTGATTTCTAGTCCCCTGGTGTCAGGCAAATAGGAGAATGAGGTTGTGTGGGGGGAAGGAGATGGAGTCACCCACTCCCTGGCCCCTCTTGCAGGCTGTTGCTAATAAGCAGTGGAGCGTGACGAGCAAGTGTAGGGCCTTGAAGATCGGACCTACTTGAGCTCTGGTTCAGCTTTGTGACCTCAGAGTCTCTGACACTGGACAAGTCACTTGACCTCTTTAGCCTTCAGGTTTGTCTTTTGTAAATGAACCATAGCAATGACTCATGGGTTTCTTGTGACATTTAAGTAAGCCAATAATTGTAAACACTCACCCAGTGACAGGCACACAGCAAGTGCTCAAAAATGTTAGTTATGAATAATTCCCGTAGTCTGTTTGATTCTTAATTGCTTAGTGTTCCTTCTAAATGTGCAACTTGAAGAAAATCCACTTAGTTCTGGTTTTCTTTTGCTGTAGGTTGAAAATATTAGGACACACATGCACACACGTGACCATTTCTATTTATGACTTTGAAGTTGCCTGACTTAGTATGCATGTAGTAATGTGAAAGTAATGTGAAGGACAATGCCTAGCACAGATAGAGTGTTCTAGAAGCCTGCATGGGGGTGTGTGTGTGTGTGTGCTCAGTCATATCCAACTCTTTGTGATCCCATAGACAGTAGCCTGCCAGGCTACTCTGTCCAGGCAAGGATACTGGAGTGGGTTGCCATTTCCTCCTGCAGGGGATCTTCCTGACCTAGGGGTCGAACCCCACTCTCTTGCATTTCCTGTATTGGCAGGCAGATTCTTTACCACTGAGTCATCTGAGAATTCCTTATAATAAATCTCTTTCTGTCTCTCTCTCTCTCTCTGTATATATATATCTCCTATAGATTTTGTTTCTCTGGAGAATCTTGACTAACACAACCATCCTCAGGAATTCAAACTGGCTCTGATGAACACTATCAAGTCATTGACAATTACTGAGCAATAGAGTTTCTGATCATATCTGGGTTTTAAGGAAGACAATTCTAGAACAGTCTACAGAACAGATTGAGTGGGAGGATGTCTGGATGCAGGAGGATTATGGCTATCGTGCCAGAAATAGAATCGTGGCAGCAAGAATAGAAACAGTGGGCTGCTTTGAGAATCACGACAAAGGTAGGACCTACAGGAAGGATTCTGAAGCTAGTTGGAGCCGGGGCCAAAACAGAAGGAGTGAAGACGAGTGCCAGGTTTCTAGGTCAGGTGCGGTAAAAAGGCAATGCCGGTGTGGAAATGGGAAATCAGGGATGGAGGGAGGTGGGAATGGAAGACCACGTGTTCATTTGGGTTGTTGGGTTTGAAGTATGGGGTTGGTGGATGGATATTAATGTGGGAATGCTTATGTAGAGCTCAGAAGAGAGGGCACAGCTTGAAAGAAAGGAAGAGAATTCTCTGACTCAGTGTTAATGCTCAAGCCTGAGATTCTCTGTCTGTATCCAGGTTAGGAGGGAGAAGAGGCTCCAGGGAAAGAGTGATCATAACAGGACCAGAGGGAAAAGGGAGGGGCGAGTATTAGGCGAGGATGAATTGGCCAAGCAGTCACGTGCTGCAAGCTGGGGAGGAGGACGGAGTCCAGACTGCTGGATCGGTAAGGAGGAGGCCCCTGGGACTGCCCTTTGCAGCATCTGCTAAAGAAATGCAAGTGTGGAAAGTCAAGGAGTGGGAGGAGGTCTGGGTCCAGAAGTTAGTCACATACCCAGATGTGACTGAACACACAATGGACAACCTGTGTACCAACAGCGTTAGAGCAGGTCTGTGTCTTGCCCTTCTGGAAGCCAGATGTAAAGGTGGTTATTACACAAGAGGAGGGGGAGTCAGCAGTCTCAGGCCTGACTCTGTGTGTGATGTGGTGCAAATCTTGATTTTGCTTTTAGACCCTCATCTGTGAAGTGACAGAACTGATCCAGGTCATCTCTAAGATGCTTGTGTAGAGTATGACTACTTTAAACTCAAATTTCTCCCTATTGTAAGGGAGAAATTCAACTCATTATTTAAAAAGACATCAAGAAACCAAAACCTTACCAAGTCAACTAGTTTTCCTCTCTTGTTTCCTGGTGCAGCCTGTCAGTGTCTGGCCTTGCCTCAGTCACCATGATGCTTTGTTTCAAAATCTCCAAGATGAAGGAAGCGGAAGAAGAACAATAACATTGCACCTCTTTCCTCTCCTGCTTGTGCATTTATTTGGAGGAAAGGTTATCTGAGTGTATTTGTATGTAAGGGGTGTGCCCAGGCTTAGTTGCTAAATTGTGTCTGACTCTTTGTGACCCCTTAGACTGCAGCCCTCCAGTCTCCTCTCTCCATGGGCTTTCCCAGGCAAGAATATTGCAGTGGGTTGCCATTCCATTCTCCAGGAGATCTTCCCAGACCAGGGACTGAACTCACATGTCTTGCATTGGCAGGCAGATTCTTTACCACTGAGCCACCAAGGAAGCTATGTAGGAAAGGGAAGGAGGATAAATTTCATTGGATCCTCATCTCACAATAATTCTGTGTGGTGTATAGACCACGTATTATTTTCCATATTCTATAGTTGATAAAACTGAGACCAGAGAAGTGAAGACACTTCTCTAAATTGACACAGATAACTCATTAAGCATTTACTGAGCACTTTCTCTGCTCAATTTTCAGAGAAACAAAGAAGAATAAGGTGTTGACGAGCTGCATGATCTAAAGTAAATGACTTCACTGTGACTTTCCATTCTTGTAATGTCTTTGTCAGGATTATGTAAGAGGGATATATTGCCTTATGAAACTCATTGGAAAATATTTCCTCTTCCTCATTTTTCTGAAGAATATTTTTCCTTAAAGTTTGAATAAGTTCAAAAAGTGAAACTATCTGATACTAGAATGTTCTTTGTGAGAAAGTTTTGTACTTGGAAATTTAATTACTTTAATAACTAAAAGGCTTATCAATATGTTTTTAAAAGTACATAACTTCTGTTCTCAGGCCAGTTCAGTTCAGTCACTCAGTCTTGTCCAACTCTTTGCGACCCCATGGACTGCAGCACACCAGGCTTCCCATCACCAACTCCCAGAGTCTACTCAAACTTGTGTCCATTGAGTTGGTGATGCCATCCAACCATCTCATCCTCGGTCATCCCTTCTCCTCCTGCCTTCAATCTTTCCCAGCATCAGGGTCTTTTCAAATGGGTCAGTTCTTTGCATCAAGTGGCTAAAGTATTGGAATTTCAGCTTCAGCATCAGTCCTTCCAATGAATATGCAGGACTGATTTCCATTGGGATGGACTGGTTTGATCTCCTTACAGTCTAAGGGACTCTCAAGAGTCTCCTCCAACACCACAGTTCAAAAGCAACAATTCTTCGGTGCAAAGCTTTCTTTATAGTCCAACTCTTACACCCATTCATGACTCTGGAAAAACTATAGCTTTGACTAGATAGACCTTTGTTGGCAAAGTAATGTCTACTTTTTAATATGCTGTCTAGGTTGGTCAGAAAAGCCATATATAATACAGGAGCAAAATGGAGGACTATAAGGAAAGGGAAATTCAGAAGTGACATTTTTAGAAGGGTGTTTTTTTGGTACATGCAGTGTTGAGGTTAGGGTTGCTGAGAAAGGTCATTTGACTTAGGTTATTAATAACTGGAATAAGAGTATGTTAGATGAAGACTTAACAAAATTTAACCTGATATGATATATTCATTCGGACTTTTACTATTGCATTCAGACTTTTTGAATCTTGGCTGAACTATCTTTCAGTTCAATAAAAATGTTGCCCCTTTGGACGTGTTTGCGAGCTCACCTCACTTTTATTAGCTGGGGAAAAATAATGATGCGCTTAAGGGCATGATGTACTTTTAGGCTGAACACTAGAGTTATGCCTTTGGGGGATATTTTATTTTTAATGTAATGTTCACTGTCTCAGAGTGCTGTATCTTTAAGGCTCATCCTAACTTCACTAAAGACTGAAAAATGAAAAAAAAAAAAGTGCTTAACTTTATCAACCTGGCTTCAGTTATATCCCCTTTAAAAAGAAGGGGACCCCATTTCGTAGGTCAGTAGATCCTTGCATTTCTACACATGCTAGGATTCGGTGCCCAGGTTTCTGTCCTCCTGTTCTGTTATAGGAGAACATTGGAGCCTTTGCCCAGCCTCCAACTGGGTCAAAGATGTGTGAGCCTTAGATGCAGAGGTCTTGGGCAGGAGGCACCAGTTTTCTCTGGCCTACAGAGTTAAAGACTGGGCTTTGGAAGATGATTTTGTCTCTACGTTTCCAAATCATGAGGAGGTGGGGGCATGAGGGGGAAAATATTAGGATTCCCATCAGATTGTTTATCAGGGGATTATTTTAAAGCTAGCACCATCTTCTGCCCAACACACTTGCTGTTAGGGACGCTCTTCAGCCTCTTTTCAGCCTATGTCTCCCATGGGGGACAGCAGGTAGATCATGAGTCAGTTTCCCCAATCCGTCCTGGCTATTTTAATCTTTGCTGCTGTGCTGTGTGGCTCCTCTGTCCACGGAGTTTTCCAGGCAAGAATCTGAAGTGGGTTGCCATTTCCTCTTCCGGGGGATCTTCCCCACCCAAGGATTGAGCCTGCATCTCTTGCATTTCCTGCATTGGCAGGCAGATTATTTACTGTCTGAGCCATCTTGTGCTTGTAAATAAACCAGATTAAAAAGATAAAACAATCAGTGTCAATCTAAAAGTACCCATTTGTTGCAAGTTGATGAATCTGATTTGCTGTGAACCCAGTAGAGTATCCTGCAGGATCACTCCACCAAGAGGGTGGAGGGCTTGGGAGTGTGGATTGTTGACACCAGATGGCAGGGCATCCGGTCTGGTGCTGACACTCCTTAGATGTACGTCGTGGTGATGTCTCTTTGTGCCTCTCTTTCCCAGATATAGGTTAGGAATAATTATAGTACCTGCTTCATAGGGTTATTTTGAGGACAAAATGTCCTAATTCATGTAAAGTGCTTAGAGCCCTGCCTGGCACACAGTAAAAACTTAAAATATGAACTGTTAATCGGTTCTTATTATTTATAGGCAATTAGCTCAATCTCAGACCATGTTTCCAGATGGACACTTTGAGAGTTGGTAATTGTGCTTGTAAGCTAGCCTTCTTTCTCAGAGTAATGCGACAGCCTGACATGAATTTCCTTAGACATCTCAGAGACTACCAGGTAAAAGGTTGTTATTATCTCTCGTTATCAATGAAAAGCTAGGAGTAAAAAGTATCGATTATCCCAATTCCTTTATATTGGCAGACGCCATTTAATGAAGGCCCTCCGCAGATTTTTATTTTTCTAAATCTTGGTTTGTGGTCACCCTGCATTGAGCAAGTCTCTTCAGTCATTTTGTCAGCACCATTTCTTCACTTTATGTCTCGGTCATATTTTAGTAATTCTCACAATATTGCCATTTTTTAGATTATTATTATATTTGTTATGGTGACTTGTGATCAGTGATCTTTGATATTATTACTACAACTTTCTAGAGGCTCAGATGTTGGTTAGCATTTTTAGTAATAAAGCATGTACATTGTTTTTCTAGACATAATGCTATTGCATACTCAATAAGCCACAGTATAGTGTAAATATGATTTTTATAGGCACTAGGAAACCTAAAAAAGTCGTGTGATTCAGTTTATTCTCTTCTTTGCTTTATCATGGTGGTCCCGAGTCAAATCCGCAGTATTTCCGAGGTAAACCTGTGTCCATAACTCTGGCACCAGTAGATATCCAGCACCTTTACTGACCTAGCTCATCTTATTGTCAACCCTTGTGACTACCTGATGCACAGTGGGTTTCTCATCATGTCAGAGGTTTTCTCTACCTTTAAAACACAGCTGGCCTTTTCAGCTAAAGGACCACACCTGAACACCCCAATTGGCTTTTCCAGAAAGTCTCCTTAAACTTGGAGTCCTTACACTTGCCTGTGTCCAGGGAACCCCTTACCCCTGGACAGCCCCCACAAGTTCACAGTCAACAGAATCAACTAGTGCTGATTCTCAGGATGTTGAGGCAAAGGAAGTGACCATGGTCCCTCCTCCCTATAAACCAGGAGAGGCCCATACTCATGTGTACATGCTCAGTTGCTCAGTCATGCCTGTCTCTTTGTGACCCCATGGACTGTAGCCTGCCAGGCTCCTCTGTCCTTGGGATTTCCCAGGCAAGAATACTGGAGTGGGTTGCCATTTCCTTCTCCAGGGATCTTTTCTGACCCAGGGATCAAACCTGTGTCTCTTGCATCTCCTGCATTGGCAGGTGAATTCTTTACCACTGAGCCACCTGGGAAGCCTTGCATGTCCCAACTAGCCAAATTGCTGCTGTTCATCAAGGCTGGGGGAGGGGGGTTGTTAGGATCTGTATTATGTTTTTTCTTCAACCAAAATACATGTTCCTTATAAGGAAATAAGTTTATATTATTCATATAAGCAAAAGGAAGAAGTCAAATTTGCCTGTAATCCTGCATATTTATTTATTACTCCATGGGAAGGGGTTCAAAAGACAAAGAGAAGTTAAAAATCTGAAGATTTTATATTGTGAGAAAGAACTGCTGATCCTAGCAGTAACTAAAGAAACATTTTCACCTTTCAGTTATCTTTTCAATTTTTAACTGCCAACAGAGGAAATTTAAATTGGGAAAGATGTAGGCAGACTTTCTGGCTCTTTTCAAAATAAAAACCACTGCAGTTAAAACAAGAATTAAATTTACTATATTTGGAACAGAAGGGTGAATGTGACAGGGAAAGAGCTTGGGGTCAGTTAGTGACTGTCACACGGCAGGGGTAATCACATGCCTACCTCACAGGAAGCCGTCATCATATGACGGCATCACAGGAAGCATGATTCTAGCTGAATTCACTGAGGTCATCAGGTTAAAGCCGTAGTCCAAGATCTGGAAATGGGTAGACAAATACCTCAGCAAAGTAGGGGAAATCATGTGTCTGGATTGTAGAAAAGCATTTATAAACTTTACTCATGTCCAATTAGGTGGATTCTTAATTCATTACATGCCTGTAAATCAAGCACTCTTAATTCATGGATAAAGGCAAACAACTGCTTTTTAAAAATTCATTCTTTTTGAACTAGTTCCTCCAGTCAGATTAAGATATTTTTGAATCCTAATTTTGTTATTCGGTTTGTTTAGTGTCCTTCTGGGCTTCAAGTCACATGCAGAGCTGACCACTGACCTCCCATTTCTTCTTTTAAATCATGGGTGGATGTGTTAAAGACAGGGCCACCGCCAATCACTACAAAGGGCCCGCAGCTAGGTCCCAGGAATTTATATCATCCAAAATTCTTACTAATGAAGTATAAAGGCAAGGATTACTAGGCAAGTGAGAACTATTATACCATGAGTTTTTTAAAGATGTGTTTTATTTATTTATGGCTGTGCTGGATCTTTGTTGCTGTGCAGGCTTTGTCTTGCTGCAGCAGGTAGGGGCTGCTCTTCACTGTGGGGCATGAGCCTCTCCTTGCAGTGGCTTCTCTTGGTGCAGAGCATGGGCTGTAGGGTGTGCAGGTTTTCGTAGCTGCAGCACTATACCATGCTTTTAATCAGGAATTTATATCATGCAAAATTCAAAGATAAAATTAAAAAAAAACAAACATTGGGGAAACATGGCGTAAGGTTGGAATTCAGAATGTGTTGAATTTTAAGAAGCTACACACACCCCAGTGGGTTAGAGGGCACATCCTGTGATCAGATACATTAATATTTCTGTAGGAATAATGCCTAGATAGTCCCACCAAGTGAGATAAATAAAGTCTACTACTGAATAGCTCCCTATCAGCTCACGTCAAGTTTCACTGCCAGATGAGTTTGTTTCAGTCTTATGACACAGTTTTCAAAGCCTTTTTGATTCCAGAATTAAAGATAAGATTTGTGGAACTGTGGAGCTCCCCACAACTGCACACTCAGGGGTGAATGGGGAGAGAGAGAAAGAGGGAAGGAAGGGGAGCAAGGGGGAGATTGTGTGTGAGAGTCAAAGAGACAGAGAAAGGAAAAGACAGAACCTGGAGGATGGAGGTAGGTCTACAGAGCAAAGTCCACGCCCAGGCACCCAACCAGCTTCAGCGTGGCTGAAGACCAGCTCCCAGAAGAACGGGTAGGGCCTGGCTGCTGTGCAGCCATTGCAAAGCCCTACCTGAACCCCTTTCCACGGAGGCAGGTACCTCAGGGCACTCAGCTCTCAGGAGGCGCCAAGAGCAGGTGAGAGTCCCCTGGCTCCCAAACAGGGAAACAGGAGACCACCAGCCCAAGACTTGCCTCGGATGCCCAGTCATCAGGCTGACAAGGAAATGACACGCAATAGGCATCAGGGTCTCATCATAAGATTATCTATGAGAGAGGGACAGAAGTTTCTTTTCTGAGGGAAAAAAATGAGACAAAGGGAGAAGGGACCCCTCCCACATCCTATATTATAATCTCAATATAAGAAGGGCTATGGTGTAGAAGTGGAGAAGGCAATGGCACCCCACTCCAGTACTCTTGCCTGGAAAATCCCATGGACGGAGGAGCCTGGGAGGCTGCAGTCCATGGGGTCGCTAAGAGTCGGGCACGACTGAGTGACTTCACTTTCACTTTTCACTTTCATGCATTGGAGAAGGAAATGGCAACCCACTCCTGTATTCTTGCCTGGGGAATCCCAGGGACAGAGGAGCCTAGTAGACTCCCATCTATGGGGTCGCACAGAGTCGGACACGACTGAAGCGACTTAGCAGCAGCAGCAGCATGTTATAGAAGTAGAATCAGCTTGTCTGAAAATGTTCCAAAGGTGTGCAGTAATACTGATGGAAGAATACTCTAGAAATACATTTCAGGTCTTGATAAAGTAGAAATTTCTCATGGCTTGAAAATCAAAAGTTAAGATGGGATGCCTTTTGATGGAATAAGTTCCCAGTCCCTGAAGAAGTTTCACCCAAGGCAGGGTAACCACTTGCCATAGAGGAGGTCCAATTTTAAAATAATAATTTTGTAATAATGGAAGAGGCTCCTTTCAAAATAGTGGGCATTCTCTCTGTGGTGTCTTCAGTCAAAATATCTGTCATACAAGGATGTAAAGAGAATCCTTGTATAATGTTGGTGGGACTGTAAATTGGTGCAACCGTTATGGAAAATAGTGTGGAAGATCTTCAAAAAAATTGAAAATAGAAATACCCTATGATCCAGCAATCCCACTTCTGGGTATATAGCCAAAGGAACTGAAACAGGATATCTGAGACTTACCCGCCCTAATGTTCATTGCAGCATTATTCTTTATAGCAAAGATATGGAAACAGCCTAAGTGCCTGTCGAAGGATGAATGGATAAAGAAGATCTAGTTATTTATATATTATTATTCAGCCCTGAGGAAGAAGGAAATCCTGCCATTTTCAACAGCATGGATGGACCCTGAGGGCATATACTAAGTGAGATAAGTCAGGAAGTGAAGGACGAGTACTGCTTGGTATCACTTACATGCGGAATCGAAAAAAAAAAAATTACTCATAGAAACAGAGAGTAGAAAAATGGATGCCAGGGGCTAGAGGGGTGGGGAAATTAGGGGAGTTTGGTGAAAGGGTACAATTTTTCAGTATAAGATGATGATCTAGTGTATAACATGGTTACTATAGTTGATAATGCTGCTGCTGCTGCTAAGTCGCTTCAGTCGTATCCGACTCTGTTCGACCCCATAGATGGCAGCCCACCAGGCTCCTCCATCCCTGGGATTCTCCAGGCAAGAAAACTGGAGTGGGTTGCCATGTCCTTCTCCAATGCATGAAAGTGAAGAGTGAAAGTGACGTCACTTAGTTGTGTCCAACTCTTAGCGACCCCATGGATTGCAGCCTATCAGGCTCCTCCACCCATGGGATTTTCCAGGCAAGAATACTGGAGTGGGTCGCCATTGCCTTCTCCATAGTTTATAATGCTTACTATATAATTGAAATTTGCCAAGAGAGTAGAAGTTAGACATTCTCATACACACACAGAAGATAAAGGTGAGATGATAGGTGTGTTAGTTAACTAGCTGGGGAAATCCTTTCACACTGTGTATGTGTATCAAGTCACAACATACACTCTCAATACCTTAACAATTTTTATCAATTATACCTCAATAAAGCTGAAAAAAAATCTACCATAAAATTTTTCAAGTTGCTCCAAACAGCTGGTTCATGACAATAATCTCTGGGATTCCTTAAATGGGGGGGAAGGGTTGGTTTTAGTATTTAAGTTAATCATTAGCGAGGGGATCAAATCAAAAGATCTCTATCAATCGCACATAGTATATTACAAGTACACGGCTGGATGCTGAGGGAAATTGAGTGATGTAAGGTCCAGCTGGTATTCCCAAAGGAGCTTATAGCCAATGCGGACATAGGGAACTGAGAGGTCAAACTTAGCCTTCTTGTTTTTAATAGTGTAAACTTGAGAAACTGTCAGAAGCCAGGGTTAGAGGAAGAAATGGCAGGGGAATCTGGAATTGGACTTGAGACAGGAAATAGCTTCCCAGGTGGTGCTAGTGGTAAAGAATCCACTTGCCAGTGCAGGAGACATAAGATATGTGGGTTTGATCCCTGGGTCAGGAAGATCCCCTGGAGGAAGGCATGGCATCCCACTCCAGTATTCATGCCTGGAGAATCCTATGGACAGTGGGGCCTGGTGGGGTGGAGTCCAGAGGGTCACAAAGAGTTGGACACGACTGAGCGACTTAGCATGCACGCACACAGGAAACAGAGCCGCAGGGAACAAAGGGGTGGGCCGGGGCGAGGGCTGACATCGGCTGCTCTGGTTCACCGACTCAGAAGCCCTATCCCCTGCCTACCAGACCCGATTCGAGCTTCGGGAGGAAGTCATGTCACATCCATCCTCTCTGTTGCTGGTGCTAAGGCCTTGGCTCCTTGGGGCAGTGGCTGACATGGGGTATGAACCCTCCTCCTGCATGCCCCTCCGCCCTTTGAGAAAGCTGAGGCTCTAGCTTGGGAAAGCCTGTGTCTACAGCTTGGCTTGTACCATAGTCCTCACATTGTCAGTGCTGGAGCTGCACCAGGCCATTTCGTGTCCCATTTAACAAGCCTGGAGAACTCTTTGATTTGGGAGATGAGAGCAAAGACATCTGGCCTGTGGTGGTGGGTGAAATACCATCTGATTCAGAAAGTCTTTCGTGACTTCCTCCAGAACCGACTGCCTCATTTGTGTCTCCAAAAATAAAAATAGCAAGGGTTAGATCCATGTGCCTCTCCTGTTCCTTAGGGATGCTGTGACTGAGGTGACTGAGGCTCAAGAGCTGACGTTGAAGAGGCAGAGGACACAAAGAGAGAAACACAACATGAAAATACATTTTACTTCTGACTCTTTTTCTTCCTTAATTTTATTGAACTTTATTCTTGACACAAAATGCTTAGATGATGGGAAATGCCTTATTCTAGAATAACCTCCACCAGAGATCCTGTTTTAAGAGGGGCTCTTTATGAGATGGTTGGATGGCATCATCGATGCAATGGACGTGAACTTGAGCAAACTCCAGGAGATGGTGAGGGACAGGGAAGCCTGGGACGCTGCAGTCCATGGAGTTGCAAAAAGTCAGACATGACTTAGCAACTGAGCAACAATAACAACAACCTTGTGTGACATGTTTTAGACAAGCAATGACTCCATTCCTAGTAATAAAGCCAGCCACCACCAGCCAGCTTGTGATCTAGCAGAGACAGTTTATACCCTTTTAATCAGAATCTGGAAAAAGCAACACCTCCGAGTGGATTGTGAGTAACGTCACTACCAAATCCCTGAACTTCTCTGCATTCCTCCCATGGGGCTCAGGAGAACCTTTTTGACCCAGCATTTTCAGTTGGATCATTCCATGTGAGCTTGGCTGTGTATCTCTTTTCTACACACCAGTTGTGTGGACAAGACCCATCTTTCAGCAGAGGGGTAGTTCAAACTGTGTTACGGACGAGGGATGAGTGTGAAACCGCTGGATTTCCAGTAAAGATTGGATATCGTTCACTGAGATCCACTCCAAAGGTTCTTTGAAAGAAGGTAAAGTTTTATAAACGGCCACATAGATCCAAATTCAGATGTGGCAAGGCTTTGTCACTCCAGGTCAGAGGTATGTGGGTCAGGAAATTCAGGGAGCCACTTGGTCCTGGAGTTTGAGACAAGAAAACTCCAGAATCCAGGAAGCCTGTGTGTGACAACAAGCACCAGTCCCAGGTCCTGAAGTCCCCAAAGTGCCTGCAGGCTTGCTCGTGCTGCTCATTGGTCCCTGGGGCTCTGTTTTCCCTCTGGGAGCATGGATCTGGAATTCAGATGGGGGCTCAGAACAGTGTAGTATTGAAACTCAATTTCCTTCTCTTCCATTGAAAAGAACTCATTTCTGTAGCCAACTGTAGACCCCCAGAGCACATGTGAGTATAAATTCCCAGGTCCCCAGAGATGCAGGGAGTAGTCATCAGATTCCCTATAGGCTGAGTATAAAGCTCCTTCTTGAGGGGCCCCCAGAGCAGGTAGCTACCGGCCTTTAAGGAAGTAGATCGTGGCTGGAATCCTATGCATGGGACTGTTTCTAAACTCAGAGCTTGGCTTCCACTATTCTTGTGACCCCTTTCCATCACAGCTCCAGCCTTCTGTTCCCCATGCAATCAACCCAGCCCCTCCCATCATCCTTGCACCCCTGGAGGAGGGCATGCCGGTACCTTCTCACTGGTTCCTGCCAGGGACAGTCCTCAGGGACAGGAGAGGTTTTCATGGTAATTCTGAGACGCACTCACTCAGAGGTAAGTCCACAGACAGGCTGGCTTTGGGTATGAATAGTAATTAAGCTTGTCTATGGCAACCTCTCCTCTCCCCTATATACACTTTGCTTCATTTACACTTTTCCAATCTTTCCTCCCCTGCACCTACTGTATTTATTCTATTAGGTCAAGGATGGGAAATGCACTGAATTTTGAGTGTCAACTCTGATTAATTAGTAGGTACCGTGTGTGTGTTCAGTCGCTCAGTTGTGTCCGACTCTTTGAGACTCTATGGACTGTAGCTCGCTGGGCTCCTCTGCCCATGGGATTTCCCAGGCAAGCATGCTGGAGTGGATTGCCATTCCCTCCTGCAGGTGGTCTTCCTGACCTAGGAATCGAACCTGAGTCTCCTGCATCTCCTGTACTGGCAGGCGGATTCTTTACCACTGAGCCACCAGGGAAGCCCCAGGAACTGCCCAGACCACTCTATCAAGATAAATGTTAAAAGACATCTGCCTGTGAGTTCTGTGATTCTTAACATTTGCTATGGAGACATTATTTGCCGTTTTCTCATTTGTCCATGAGTTTTTAGAAGGTAGAGACTGTTTTATTCAGCTTTGGGTCTCTAATTACTAGCCTTCAATCATTTTTACATTTGAAATGTGCCTGTACCAACTCTGGAAACTCCAGTCCCCATCCTGCTCATCCCCAGCTCTACCCAAATTTCAGCTATCACAGAGTGAGTGACATGGCGTAATAGGAATGTATCATTTCAGTTCCCTATGGCTGAAGATACGTACAGGATGAGCACTCATACAGGAAGAAAAGAGAATGTGAGGGTTTTTTTTTTTTTTTTAGTTGAGAAATGGAGAAGGAAAAGGAAGGATGCTGGGGGAAGATGAGGAAATATATCCAAGATCCTAGCACCAGCCAAGAGCTGTAGAAATGTTCCCAAACACGCCACACTGCATGCTATTAAGGAACTCTGTAGCACATACGCCTGAGAAGTACACGCAGTACGATGCCACAGCAGGCTTGAACAGACTTCCAAGAGCTGATTGTTAAATTTTTAGGAATTTTGCCAGTCAGTTGACGTGATGCTGGTAGCTTGAAATTGGCTATGAGGGGAGTCTTTACACCACAGAAATTGGCAAAAGCTACAAACGAGGACTATACGCACCCCTCCCCTGCCCAGGACCAGTTGTCAAACATTGACTAGTACATTGCTGAGTAGATGCCCCCAGACTCTGGTGCAAAGGGGAATGAAAGCATTAAAGGGCCCCTCTGTATGTTACTCCAAATGGGCTAAACTGTCCTCAATCTTGAGTCTTGTTCATTTGGATGGGGCAGCAGCATTGGGAAGCTCCTCGTGGTCAGTGGGTTGCTGACCATTTCAGGCTTCTGGGCTGTGATTGGTTGACTCCTCAGAAGCTCACTGGGGCATCAGAGTGGAAGAATGGCCTTAGCCAAAACACAGACTTGGAAAAGGTCAGCTGTGCACACCGGGGGCTCTTACTGGCTCTGAGATACTGGGGTAGGTAGCGAGTTACATTCCTGCAAGGACGTTTTGAAGAGAAAAATGATGCAAAAACCCACTCTTAGGTCATCCCATAAATGAAGAAAGCTTCTTAACTGAACTGGGAAGAGCCCTGGAGGACAGACCCAGGCCCACACTGGTAGGGTGCTGGCAAGGGGAATGCCCCAAGGTGGCACAAAGGTTCTGTTTGCAGCCTTTATCCCTCTGCTTAACCATGGTGTCGATGGCAGAGTGTTCTCAGGGATCACGTGTGACAAAAGCAGCTGATTCCTTCATGTCCTCAGGGCAGGAATCCATCTTTCCCACTGATGGAGCTGTTGACCATGTCACTGGCACATGTCCCTTCTGTTGTGGTGAGGAGGGAGCTGAGGGAAGCAGATGAAGAGGGCAGAAAGGACCAGAGAGGATGCCCGATGTGGGGACAAGATGCTGGGGACAGTCTAGTGATGCCTCCTTAGCTGGGGAACAACTGCTGGATAGGCCTGCAGAAGGAGAACTCTCTTCCACATCCATATAGTCAAAGCTATGGTTTTTCAGTAGTCATGTACGGACATGAGAGTTGGACATAAAAAAGGCTGAGCACCAAAGAATTGATACCTTCAAACTGTGGTCCTGGAGAAGACTCTTGAATAGTCCCTTGGACAGTAAGGAGATCAATCCTAAAGGAAATCAACCATGAATATTCATTGGAAGGACAGATGATGGAGCTGAAGCTCCAGTACTTTGGACACGTGGTACCAAGAGCCGACTCATTGGAAAAGAGCCTGATGCTGAGAAAGATTGAAGGAGGGAGAAGAAGGGCACGACAGAGGATGAGATGGTTGCAAGGTATCACCCAGAAGTTTGAGCAAGCTCTGAGAGATGGTAATGGACAGGGAAACCTGGCTTGCTGCAGTCCATGGAATTGCAAAGACTCAGACACAACTTAGCTACTGAACCGCAATAACACAGACCTGAAGAAGGAAAATTCTCTCCACATCAACACTGCAGTTGGTTCTGAGCAGCAGGAAATGTGTCAGGGAAAGACAAGAGCCGGGCAACTGAAGAAGCAAGACAGAGGAAGTAAACAAGAGAGAAAATCAGCCCATTGTCTCTCCAGAGAAAGGAGAGGAAAATGTTTAAATAGTATCTGCTTACTTCCAGTAGTGTTTCCGAACCTCAGGGATTCTGCATACTCGCTTGAGGTTTTCAGCCCCTCTCTTTTCCACCCATTTCATTATTTATTATTTGTCTTTAAAATAACTCCCTTTAGGAAAAAAATGCAGCCTCTTGGTAAAGATCATATCCTTAAATTCACAGCTTTGATATACCAGTTGAGTTTTTTCCCTAATACACATTATTATAGACACATGACTATTAAAAGAGAAAGTCTTCATTCATCTACCCCAGAGGCCACCGCCTGCCCCCCGATGGGAGGAGCGGTCTCCCTGAGCACGGAAGTCACTTGGAATGAAGCCGTAGGAGGCACCTGCCTCCCGCTGACCCACCCAAATCACACATTTGTCAAAGCTCTCATTTGGCATCAGGCACATTTTTTTTTTTTCTTTTAAAAATCCTCATGCATAACATGAACAAGACAGAACCTGTCAGGCATAGGGAACACAGTAGGGGAAGGAGAGAGAGGGGTGAATGGAGAGAGTAACGTGGAAACATACACTGCCAAATGTAAATCAGACAGCCCGTGGGAATTTGCTGTATGACTCAGGGAGCTCAAACCAGGGCTCTGTGACAACCTAGAGGAGTGGGGTGGAAGGTGGGAGGGAGGTTCAGGATGGAGCGAACACACAGGATAAAAAAAAAAAAAAACACCAGGATGTCTGTTCTGTTAAAGCAGGGGTTGAGTGGTGGCGGCTTGTTGCGTTATTAGGAACAGAGTCATTGCCCATCTAATGTCATACAAGTTGCTCCTCATAAAATAGGGCCTCTGGTTGGGCTTGTTCTACAGAATAAGGCCTTTCTCTCCATCTGAAGCATTTTGTGTCAAGGACACAGGAAAATGTATTTGCATGTAATTTGTATTTTCATGTCATCCTTCTTTCGTCCGTGTTTTGTTCTCTGTCTCTTTTTCATGTTCCAAATTCTTGATCCTTTTCTTGTTCTGTCTTCTCTTTATCCTAACCCAAAGTCATGAATCTGGTTCCTGTCTTTAAAAAACAATAATAACAAGGAACATTTCCTTGGTAGAACTTTAAACCCAATGTACATTTTTTGCCAACACAAATGACTTTGGGAAGTGGGTTGTAGGAACTATTTTCCAAACATGAACACTATCCAACAGCTTTTAATGGTGAGCCTGGGTGCCTGATTGGATTATACTTCCACTAGGGGGCACTGTTCCCTTTAGATGCCAAAAATTTAATGGCAATCGTAACAACAGAAATGTTGGTTTCCTTTTGGAAGTAAATGCTACTGAACACAGCTTTGGGGAGGTGAACATTAAGGATATGAAGCCAGTTGCAAAAAAGGCAGTTTTAGCAGCAAATTCGCCCAATATCATAGACATAACATCGATTTACAGTGGAGCTAGTGGGAGCTATGACGTTCCCAATGTAGTGATTTTCATGAGATCCCTTCCTATCCCAGTTGTCAACTGGCAAATTTCTTTCCCTAAATTCAAACTACAGCCAAGGGATTCTTCCCAATAATGGCAAAACTATGGTCTGAGTCAATCATTTTTTTAGAATTCCTCCCAGGCTTGTTTTAAGCCAGGTGAGACCTCAGCATTAGCTGCTCCTAATCCCCCATGACATGGGGGATGGCTCAGTGGTAAAGAATCTGCCTGCAATGTGGGAGACCTCGGTTCGATCCCTGGGTCAGGAAGATCCCTGGAAAAGGAAATGGCAACGCACTCCAATATTCTTGCCTGGAAAATCCCATGAATGTAGGAGCCTGGTGGGCTACAGTCCACGGGGTTGCAAAGAGTCGGATATGACTGAGTGACTAACACTCAAACCTTAAACTAATAAAACCCCAGATGACATGGACACAGTGCAGACAGATGGAGCAGTTTGTCCAGACCACACAGCGCTCAGCAGGGGTGATGAGAGTATCGTCTGATACTATGTCCCCAGTTTCTTCAGTCCCTACACACCCATGTCTTCCTTAAATCTGCCCTTCCAGCTTCCAAATGGTGTATTTTGTCAATGGACTTAAAAAAAAAAAGTCCTTTCTGACCTCACAGGTGGGATTCAATGTAACTTAGACCTTTTAATATTTAACGATAGACCCTGGGTTACAGTAGTTTATACCTACGTGGGGTTGTTATATTTTTCTTTAAGAATCTAAGATACTGAATTGTAATCAGTGACTTTCTCGAGCCCTTGAACAATGAGCCACCGTGAATAGGAACTAATGTAGGAGAATGAAAGGGACTGTCCCAGCCCCTGAGACTCAGATCTGCATCCAACCAACATCTTAAAAGATGAGTTACTTCGGGCAAAGCTGCTTAACTTTCTTCTGGCTTTTACTTCCTTTTCTGTAAGATCTAGCCAGTGGCTTAACAGCACGTAGTGACTGGGGGCAGGCATTACCTTACTCAGGCCTCAAAATAGCCCCTTGAGAGATTACCATCCCGCATTTGACAGTAAAAGAAACTGAGACTCAGAGAAACCTGGTTTTCTCAAGATCCTGCAGCTGATAGGTAGCTGACCCAGGAGGTGGGCCTGAGTCTTCCTGGTTTTGAAACCTTTCCTCTTAAAGCCTAGGATGAGGCCTGCAATCCGTAAACACACACGGAGACCCTTCCAAGCACTGGTCAGGTCTTGCTGGCTCTCACACTAGACATCCTCATCTCAAACCACAGGGAGAATGCAAAAAGGAAATGGTTTAAGAAAAATGATACGCTCTCTCTGAGCAGGCTGATGGAAGGGGGTGTGAGGTCGCAGTCCTTGTCACCCACACCCTGGGCGTGATTGGAAGCAGGTCACTTCACCTTTCCCAGCTGGTTTCCCCAAATGAAAAATGAGGAGGTTGAGATGAACCCTAGGCTGTCCTCGCATGCTGCCTTCTCTGGTGGTAAGGCCCCAAAGCGAAATTCCTTCTCGGGGTCTCAGGGCTCTGCCGATGGCTCTCCAAGCCTCAAGCCCCCACCCTGAGTTTTTCCAGCCTGAGTTCTGGATTCCTTTGCTGTTTCCTCCTGCCCCTCGGTATCCATCCTGGAGAGGCTCTGCCCTGCTGCCTCCACCCCATTGGAGCTTTGGTTCACCTGGTGGAGACCGCCAGGCAGGGGCCACTTCATAGCATCTTCTTTCCAGGGCTGCGCTCGCTCAGGAATTTCCTAGGACTGACTTAGTGCTGTGTTCACCACGCGGAACCCGGGGCAGCAAGTCAAGACCTTGGAGCTTACCCGCTGTGTCATGTTGAGTCTCTGAAGATCCCACCGGTGCCCAGGCTCTTTTCATCCAAGTGATTGAAAATGTATTTCTAAACAGAAGCAAGGGGCCCTGTCTAAATCAGACTGGTCTATTGGCCTTCAGGTCCTGATCTGAAGCCCCACGCTCCAGTCCACAGCTGCTTCTCAATAGAGGTTCCTTATTATTGCAGATAACAACTGTATGAATAAACAGAAAAGAAGTTCTTATTCCATGAGAGAGAGAGAGGAAAAAAAAATCTCATTCAAACCAAGAGAGAATGAAAATTGCTCTTGTTCAGCAGCTTTACAATTTCTGCTTTCCTTTTCTGCTGAAAATGAAGCTGAGTTTAAAAGCTTATCTTGGTTTGACTTTTTTCCCCCCTCAAACCAAAATAGAACAGCTATTTAGCTGGAAAATTCATAGAAGCTCATGTCAACTGGTTAACAAAACACACACACACACACACACACACACACACACATCTTAATGTCCTCATTATATAAAATCTCAATCATCAAAAATTGGCAAGAAAAAAATGCCAAGAATCCAACAGACAATTGAGCAGAGAATATAAACAGATGATTCATAATGCAGGAAATGCAAATAGCAAAAAAAATCATATGAAAAAATATTCAGCACACATATAATAAAAGCAAGCCAGACCAAGATACCAGTGAGAAAGGGTGGCCAGTCATCAAATTAGTAAAGATTATAAATAATTAAAGGCATTTTTTGCTTTGGGGTAACAGATTCCTGGAAAATAAATATTGAATCCAAATATATAGAAGCCTAACAACAGCCTCATATGTTATATATATCACTTCTCGGCCTTTTGGCTAAGATCAAATGTAGTATGGGCTTCCCTGGTGGCTCAGAGGTTAACGCGTCTGCCTCTAAATACGAGAGACCTGGGTTTGATCCCTGGGTCGGGAAGATCCCCTGGAGAAGGAAATGGCAACCCACTCCAGTATTCTTGCCTGGAGAATCCCATGAATGTAGGAGCCTGGTGGGCTACAGTCCATGGGGTCACAAAAAGTTGGACACCATTGAGCGACTTAACTAACTAACTAACAACAGCCTCGTATGTTATGTATAAGGGGCTGGTATTAGCTGAGAGTTACTATTCCTGAGACTTTAACTTTCCTTAGGTCTCTTCCTCCCTCTCTGCCCAATGTATTCTGGTTCCCCCTGTCTTTCATCAATATTACCATCTAGGA
This sequence comes from Neotragus pygmaeus, assembly GCA_006410875.1. Classification (NCBI taxonomy): domain Eukaryota; kingdom Metazoa; phylum Chordata; class Mammalia; order Artiodactyla; family Bovidae; genus Neotragus; species Neotragus pygmaeus. The sequence continues at coordinate 639,256 of SJYV01021251.1, forward strand.
AGTAGATCACAAGGCATAGGTCCAGCCTTGTCTGGAAGACTGTGCAAATTCACCATTTTCTTTACATTTTTTCTTTTCCATTATGGTTTACTACAGGATATCAAATATAGTTGCCTAAAAAGGAATGGGTTTGGGTTGGTTGAACTGAGGTAGATGAACCTAGAGCCTATTATACAAGGTGAAGTAAGTCAGAAAGAGAAAAACAAATATGTATTAATGCACATATATGGCGGAGAAGGCGATGGCACCCCACTCCAGTACTCTTGCCTGGAAATCCCATGGACAGGGGAGCCTGGTGGGCTGCAGTCCATGGGGTCACGAAGAGTCGGACACGATTGAGTGACTTCCCTTTCACTTTTCACTTTCTTGCATTGGAGAAGGAAATGACAACCCACTCCAGTGTTCTTGCCTGGAGAATCCCAGGGACGGGGGAGCCTGGTTGGCTGGCCTTTATGGGGTCGCACAGAGTCGGACACGACTGAAGTGACTTAGCAGCAGCAGCACATATATGTATTCTAGAAAAATGGAACCTATTTCTAGGGCAGCAATAGAGAAGTGGCTGTAGAAAACAGACTTCCGGACTCAGTAGAGGAAGGAGAAGGTGGAATGAATTGAGAGAGTAACACTGAAATACATATATTCTCTTTATTTTTTAAGTTACTCTTTGGTTAAAAAAAAAAGAGAAACTTGCATTCAGATTTTTTTAATTCCACAGTTCTCCAATGGTACTGTGTTTCTTTGCCCCAATTTTTGCCTTCACTAATACCTTTGCAGAAATATAATGAGTATTAGACGTGGACTGTCCTTAAAAGCATCCAATCCTGGTGGTGACTTTTATAGTAGAAGAGAGTGAGGCTTATGTATCCTGAAGGTTATTGTAACCTTCCAGTGGTCAAAGTATTGGGGCTTCAGCTTCATCATCAGTCCTTCCAACGAATATTCAGAGTTAATTTTCTTTAGGATTGACTGGTTTGATCTCCTTGCAGTCCAAAGGACTCTCGAGAGCCTTCTCCAGCACCACAGTTGGAAGGCATCAGTTCTTCGGCATCAGTCTTTTTTATTGTCCAGCTCTCACATCCGTACATGACTACTGGGAAAAACGTAGCTTTGACTGTACGGACCTTTGTCTGGATAGTCAAAGCAGAGCTCACGGTAAAGGCGGGGATCATGAAAGGAAAAGTGTAGACTTAACAGTCCCAGGTTATACTCTCTTCTGGATAAGGCTAAACCCAGGGAGCTTTCCCATTATCTCGGGGTGTCCTAACATCTTCGCTTACATGTGCAGTGTAAGTACGTCATGTGTCTGGCCCTTAGTATCCCAGACCAGCTGGGGAGGTACCCCTGTTTCCACTTCAGTATCTCTTCATGGTGGTGAGGGGTGAAGCTGGCAGAGATGAACGTCACCCTTCTCCTTAAGATGGTGCATACTTGGAAAACGTTGGGAGCCAAGTGAAAGCCCAACTGTCAGCATTACTAATGGGCCAGCTAACTAACCCCCAAAGTACAGGGCTCCCTGGGGAACCTGGAATGNGAATGTTATATAAAATGAAATGATGTGTCATATAAGCTTTGGGGATTGCCCTTTTTCTAACAGCACGATTCTCTGAAGATTCATCCAGGTTGTTGCGTATATCGATAGTTCATCATTATTGTGGAAGAGTGTTCCACGGAACAGATGAACCACAGTTTAGTCACATACTGAAGGACATTCAGGTTGCTTCCAGTTTTGGACTAATTACAGAGATGCTATAAGCGTTAGTGTACATGTCTTTGTGTGAACATAAGCTTTTATTTCTCTAGGATAAACAGAGGGAAATTGTTGGGTTGTTTGCTAATTGCATGTTTAGTTTTTAAAGAAACTACTGAGCCGTTTTTCAGAGAGGCTGTACCGTTTCACATTCCTACTAGTATTGTATGAGTGATCTTCACCGCCCATGGTGGTGTCTTTATTTTTGACTTAGCCCTTCTGATAGGTGTGTAGTGATATTTCAGTGTGTTTTTAGTTTGCATTTCCTTAATGGCGAACAATGTTGACCCTCTCCTCATATAGCTATCTGCCAACTGTACACCCCTTTCAGTGAAATGTCTCTATGTCTTTTGCCCATTTTTTTGTTGGGTTTATGCTTTTTCAAATGCTGAATTTTATGAGTTCTTTATATATTCTAGATGCTAGTTTTTTTTTCAAATATATGATTTGAGAATATTTTCTCCTTATCTATAATTTGTCTTTTCATTCTCTTCACAGGGTCTTTGACAGAGTAAAATTTTTAATTGTGATCAAATCCAGTTTGTCAGTTTCTCAGATCTAGAAAGATCTTACTTTTGGTGTTAACTTTGTGAGGTTTTTTTTTGGCCTAGCTCAAGACTGTGAAGATTTTTTTCCTATAGTTTCTTCTAAAAAGTTTTATAGTTTTACATTTTATGATTAACTTGTGACCCATATTTTACTTAATTTATTTATAAGATAGGACACTTAGGTCAAGGCTTTTTTGAGTTTTGTTTGTTTCTTGTTTTTTTTTTTTAACTTGTGAATGTCCAATTGTTCCTGCACAAGTTGCTAAAAAGGCTATTTTCCCCCAATTGCATTGTTTTCACACGGTTGTCAAAAATCGGTTTAGCATGTTTGTGTGGGTCTATTACTGGGTTCTGTCTTCTGTTCCATTGATTTATGTGTCTGTTTCTCTGCTGACCCTAAATAGTTTTGATTATTGTAAGTATAAAATAAGTTGTGAACACAGATGGACTAATTCCTCCTCTTTATTCTTCTCTTTTTTAAAAGTTGTTTTAGCAATTGTAGTTCTTTTGCTTTTCCATGTAAATTTAGAATAATCTTGTTTGTGTCTATGAAGAAAATCTTCCTGCAATTTTGATAGTAATTTCATTAACTCTATCAGTTGAGTCTTCCTGAACATGATGTGTCTTCTCCATTTATTTTATGTCTTCAATTTCTTTCATGAGTTTTTTGTAATTTGTAACATGCAGGTTCTATACAAACAATTTTAGATTTACATCTGTATTAGCATGGATGGAGGAGCCTGGTAGGCTGGAGTCCGTGGCGTCACTAAGAGTCAGACACGACTGAGCGACTTCACTTTCCTTTTTCACTTTCATGCATTGGCGAAGGAAATGGCAACCCACTGCAGTGTTCTTGCCTGGAGAATCCCAGGGAAGGGGAAGCCTGGTGGGCTGCCGTCTATGGGGTCGCACAGGGTCGGACACGACTGAAGCGACTTAGCAGCAGCAGCAGCAGCTTGCTAATAGGGCTATTATAACAAAGTACCAGAAACTGATGGCTTAAACAAACAAAAAAACTTTTCTCACATTTCTAGGGGCTAGAAATGTGAAATCAAGATGTTAACTGGAATCTGAAAAGTAAAACAAATGAGTGACTATGGCAAAAGGAAACAGATTCACAGATACAGAGGACAAAACAGTGGTTTCCAAAGGGGAGAGGGAAGAGTGGAGGGGTTAAGGGGTACAAACTCCTGTGCATAAAACAAATAAGCTGCAAGGATGTATTGTACAACACAGGCACTGTAATACAGACAATATTTCATAATGACTATAGATGGCCTGCTCGAGTCCTGGGTCGGGAAGTTCCCCTGGAGAAGGGATAGGCTGCCCATTCCACTATCCTTGGGCTTTCTTGGTGGCGGAGATGGTAGAGAATCCGCCTGCAGTGCAAGAGACCTGGGTTCGATCCCTGGGTCGGGAAGATCCCCTGAAGAAGGAAATAGCAACCCACTCCAGTATTCTTGCCTGGAGAATCCCCATGGACAGAGGAGCCTGGCGGGCTACAGTCCATGGGGTCACAAAGAGTGGGACACAACTGAGTGACTAAGCGCTTAGGAGTATGTGCTTTTAAAACTGTGAATTACTATGCTGCTCCCTTGTAGCATACATAGTATTCTACATTAACTATACCTCAATTAAAAAAAAAATAACCAAACCAAACCAGAGGTATTAGTTTAGATATTAGAATTGTTCTCTTCTGAGGGCTGTGAGGGAAGGATCTGCTGCAGGCCTCTCTCCTTGGCTTGCAGATGGCTGTCTTCTTTCTGTGGTCTCTTCACATCGTCTTTCCTTCCTGTGTGTCTATCTCTGTGACCAAGTTTCCCCCTTTATAAAGACACGAGTCATATTGGATTAGGGCCCACTCTAATGACTCACTTTAACTCGATTACCTCTGTAAAGACCCATCTCCAAATAAGGCCCCATTCTGAGGGACTGAGGATTCAGACTCCAGCACATCTTTTTTTATTAAAGGGACACAGTTCCACCCGTAGCATCACCTGTCTCCTAAGTGAGATGCCAGGTTGACAGTTCTTTATCTTCATTCTCTCCTTCCGGACTCCATGGCTTCTGTTGAGAAACCCACTTTCAAAGTGTTTTCTCTAAATATAAGTTGTTTCTCTATCACTGCTTTCAAGATATTTTCTTTGTTTTTAGTTTTCATAAATTTGACTGTGATTTGTCTTAGAATGGATTTATTCAGGTTTATCCTATTTGGAATTTGTTCAGCTTATTGAATCTGTAGGTTATTATTATTATTACTATTTTTTTTTTGCCAAATTTTGGCAGCTTTGAGCAGTTTCCCTTTAAGTGCTTTTTTAGCCCTGCCCTTTCTCTTCTTCTTCCAGAATCTGATAATACAAATGGTACATCTTCTGTTATAGTCCCACAGATTCCTGAAGCTCTCTTTATCTGTTTTTACAGTCCATTTACTCTCTGTTGTTCAGATTGAGTAACATCTCTTATTCTGTCTTTAAATTCATGGACTCTTTCTTCCCTGTTCTCCATTCTGCTCTTGAACCCACTTGTAGCATTTTAAACATAGAGTTATTGCCTTTTTCAGTTCTAAAATTTCCGATTGGTTCTTTGTCATGTTTTCTGTTTCTTTGCTGAATGCTTTTGCTTCTTCACTGAAACATTCTACATTTGCATTGGTCCCGGGCATATTCATAATTGCTCATTGGAGGCATTTTTACGGTAGCTCCTTTAAAATCTTTATCAGTAAAGATTATTTATCAAATAACTCTAACACTTTTGTCATCTTGGTATTGGCAATTACTCATTGTCTTTTTTCACTCAGTTTGAAATCTTTTCTATTTCTTCGTGTGATGAATGATTTTCTTTTGAAAGTTAGACGTTTTTGACATTTCTGCATCTTGTTTAAACTCTCAGTTTTCACTGTGTCTGTGACTCTGCTCAGGAAAGGAAGCAAGGGAGGCTGCCTCATTTCTGCCAGATTGAGGTAGAGGTCTAAGTTGCCCACTGGCTTTCCATTGACACCCATGAGGGAGGGCTCCTCGATACTGCTGGGGAGAGCTGGGAATTCTGACTTAGCCACTAAGCATCTGCCAATACCCCTGTAGCTGGTAGAAGTAGGAATGCCTTATTATCGCCTCCCATGTGCCCTCTATTGGTCCCACCAGAGGGAAACAGCTTCTTTACTCTTTGGTGATAGTGAAAGTTCTGACCCTCCACAGGCTTCTTTTGATGTCACTCCAGCAAAGAGAAGGAGGGATCTTTCATTATTGCCAGGAGAAGGTGAGAGTCCGGGCTCCCCACACAGTCTCTCTTGATACTTCTGGGGAAGGGGGAGTGCTCCTGTCTGGCAGAGATGAAAGTCCCAGCCCCCTCCTTGGTCTTCTTTAACATCATCTGCTGTGGCTTTGGGATGCCTCATCACCCCCCTGCCTGGGTGGAAGTTTAGGCTTGCCCCTAGGCCACTGCTGGCATAGATGGTGGTGAGGCACAGTTCTTTGGGGGGTGTTTGGCTGGAATGGCTTGGTTATTGTCTAAGAGTTTTCTATCATGCAGTGCTGCCCCTGCCCTGATCCTTCAGCTAGAGAAAGCAGACTTTTGTTGGGGGCTTTTTAATCTACCTTTGTGGGTGATTCTGGGTGTGTTTTAGTCACTTAGTCGTGCCCAACTCTTTGTAACCCCAGGGACCCCAGGCTCCTCTGTCCATGGAATTCCCCAGGCAAGAATACTGGAGTGGGTTGCCATTTCCTTTTTATTGGGGACTTTCTAATCTACCGTTGTGGGCGATTCTGAGTTGCTGGCTGTTTTAGCTCTGACTTTGGGCTGCGAAGCAAGCAAATAAATGAAAAAAAACTCAGAGAACTCATCATCTTATTGTTCCTTGGGCCACAAGGTCCCTAGTTGCTCTGCCTTCTGCTCTCCAGCTTTCCGAGTCTTCTTATGTTTTACGTGCACTGTCCAAGGTTGATAGCTGTTCACAGTGAGAGGAGTAGGGAAACACATGTCTACTCCATTTTCCCAGAAACAGAAGTCCCTGGAGACATTATTTAAAGATAAATGTCTTCCAGCGAAAAAGTAAAATGAAGAGGTTGTTCGGGCTAGGGTGGAGGGCAAAGAAAAAGTGATTCCCCAAAGGGTACAAACAACCAGCTATTCTCTGAGTCTACAGAAAGGAATCAGGACATGCTCATGAGGATATAACCTACCTGAAAGGCACCCGTGGCCACTTTGAATCTGATAGGCACAGATCAGCTGGCTGGTATAGTTATTTACCTGGTGTGTTTCATGTATGTGAGTTATACTCCTCTTTCACAGTTGACACCAGTCAACACTGCAGAGGGCGTTGGCTTTCCAAAGTATGTCTGCTCTGCTTTATCACGTTTTCAGCCCTTTCCTCTTGAGAAGCGGTCCACGAGCTTTACATGCATTTCCCTGGAGGGATAATTCTGTTTCTTGCAATTCTCGAAATCTTGGTAGTTATTGAGTAACAGCCATCTCTTGACATTTTGTGTAAAATGTTAATTATAAGTTCAGTTGAGGGAAAGTTTTCAAGATAACATACATACAAAGAAAAGTAGAGACCATGGGCTATGTCCACAAAATGCAGCAATTCATTTATTCATAATATAAGCAGCAGGGCAAGTCAGAGGGACTGAGGAAGCAGACCCAAGAAGTGTTCTGTCCCTCATTGAAAATGTGTTATTTCTTTCCTTTCCTAGATTTTGCCTTTGGCCTGAGATTGAGTGAACTGAATGTCTGGACTCAGAAAGTTGCTTGAACAGTCTCAACCCATTAAACGTGAATTAAAAATAGACAGCTGATACTAAAAGTGGAGGTTAGTAACATAAGTGTAAAACTAATGTAGAATTTTTCTGGTTAGAATAAATTCTTAAAACAAATTGTAATTAAGTATCATAAAATTGTCTTTTTGCTAACTAGTTGATGGACATAAATGTATACACATTTATAGATATTAATGCAAATAGCCATGAAAATATACGTTCGTATGTCTACAGACCCATTTATGTTAGCATAGATGCTTGCCCTTGGGGCTAACAGCCAAAAACTATTAATTCTTTCCATGGGAAAGCAATTTTAAAGCTCATTAATTATGCCTGAAATTTACATTTTTATTTTTATTCCAAGCTTTGATTGCAGTCTATTAATACATGAAAATGTGCTTGCATTTTTAAGTACTTCTGGATTTCACAAGCTTTGTTGCCAAAGAGGGCAAAACTCAGTCAACACTTTAATTTACAGTCAAGGAAAAAGGCCTTATTAAATAGAGAAATTGTCTTTGAAGAAGTGGTTGGAGTTGAATAAATGTTCTTAATGCCTACTGAGGCCTTTTTTTCTTTTTCTTTTTAATTTAATTTATTTTTTATCAAAGTAAAATAGAGTTTTTAAAAACCCCAAAAACACCACAAAGCTAAAAAGCACTATATTACCCCAATGCTCTCCACTCCCACATCATTTAATGTCTTAATGTTTTTGAATTTACATTTGTATTTTTCAGTCATATACTTACAGTGTCTAATTTTTTTTTCAATTTTAGGAAGTATTTAATTGAATTAAAAATAAAGACAGATTTACTTCTTTCTTTGTAGTTTTCGCACCTTTTATCTTTTATTCCTGGCTTATTTCACTGGTTAGGGCTTCCTGTATGACAGTTAAAGAATTTTGTCTTGTTCTTGATCTTAGGGGTAAAAGTACATTCATTGCTTTCGTTTTGAAGGATAATGTGACTTGTAGACTTTTGTGGTAATAGGTTCCCTTTGTTAAGCTGAGGAAGTTCGCCTCTATTCGCTGTTTGCTGAATTATGTTTGTTCGCTTATTTTGATCATCAATGGGTGTTGAATTTCATCAATTTTTTTTCTGCATCTCTGAAAAATATCATATGATTTCTATATTGTCTGCTGATACGGTGAATTACAATGATTAGTTTAAAAATTCTTAAGCAAGCATTGGGCCATGATGCATGTTTCTTTTTAAATATTTTGGATTTGAATTGTTAACATTTGGAAAGAATTTCTGTGTCTTTGTTCACACAATATCAGTTTTTAGTTTTCTTTTCATGTAATATCTTTACTGGGTTTTGGTATTAGGATTATGGTGGCCTCATAAAGTATACTGGGGAATATCCTTATCTTTTTTATTTCTGAAAGATTTGGGGTAAGATTGTTCTTTTTGAAATGCTTGAAAGTGTTCAGTTTGAGTCCACAAGTTTTCAGGAAAGAAGTATTTTATTACAAATCAAATTTCTTTAATAGGTATAGGATTGTCTATAGTTTTTATTTCTTCTAGTGTCTCTTTTGGTAAGCTGTGGTTTTCAAGAATTTTAAAATTTTCATCTAATTATTAAAATTATTGATATAAAATTATTCCACATATCTGCTTATTACTCATTAAATATCTGCAGAAGCTACAGTAATTCTTCTTTTTCATTCCTGATACTGGTTACTTTGTTTTCTTTCTCTTTTTCTTGATTAGTCTAGCTAAGAGCTTATTAATTGATTATATTCTTTTAAAAAATTTACTGTTTACTTTGCTGATTTTTCTCTATTGTCTATTTTCTATCTCATTGCTTTCTGCTTATTATTTCTCCTCCTTATTGGTTCTTCTTTTTCTAGTTTCTTATGGTGGGAGGTCAGAACACTGTTTACATTTTTCTAATATAAGCATTAAAAACTATACATTTTCTTTTAAGCATTGTTTTAGGTGCATCCCACCAATTTTTATTATATTGTGTTCCTATTATATTATAAAACACTTTCTAATTTTCTTTTTAATCCTGTCTTTGACCCACAGGTTATTTAGAAGTATGTTCTTTTATTTTCAAATAATCATGGATTTTTCCAGGCATTTTAAATTACTGATTTCTAAATTAATTCCGTTGTGGTTAGAGAACATATTGAAGACTTGAATCTTTTACGTTTACTGAAATTTGCTTCATGGACCTAAATACGGCCTGTTTTGGTAAGTATTCCATGTGTATTTGAAGATAACGTGTATTTTACTACTGGATGGAGTGTTTTTGTAAGTGGCAATTACCTCAAGGTGGTCATTATTGCTGTTCATGTTTTCTCCATCCTTACTGATTTTCAGAGTACTTGATCTTTCACTTTTTGAGAGATGAGTGTTGAAATCTCTGACTGTGATTCTGGGTTTGTCTCTTATTACAGTTGTATCAGTTTTTGCTTCAGGTGTACTAAAACTCTGTTGTTAAGCACATAAACATTTAGAAATGCTATGCCTTCTTGATGAATTCATCCCTTAATCATAAAATGTACATCTTTATCCCTGGGTGGTAATTCTTTCCTCTGAGACTACATTACGTGATATTTGTATAACCACTCCAGCTAGTTACTTAGCATGATATCTTTACCTTTAGCCTATGCGAGTATATTTTAGATGTGTCTTATTCCCCATCCCCAGCCTTCAGCAGCTGCTGCCTTACCTTTGGGGGAAGACTTGGATGCCTCAGAGGCAATTTCTTTCTGCACTCTTGTCTTGTCTTCAACCAGGATCTTTTGAATTCTAATCAATTATGGCAGCCCACTCACAATTATTAATTTTCAGCAGTTAGCCGATTTTTTCCTCCTCCTGTTTCTGGTGGGTTACATCTTCTGATGCCCTTTCAGGAATGAAAACAGGCATAAATCTCTTCCCTCCTGCAAAGAGCTTTTTATTTTCTTCGGGGTTTTTGTTCCTTCAGGTTTCCTTGTGTTTTTAGCTCCATGTGTTTAAAGAAACTATGATTTTGTAGCTTATCCAACTTGTTTCATTGTCAGGTTGATATAGTGGTGTCTTTCAGCTGTCTACATCCAAACCAAAAGTCAAAGCTTGAATTTTTATTATGGAAGGAGCAAACAAAATACTCTCATTTCCCACTGTCCTTGTAATCCTCACTGCTTTTAACATGTATCTGTCTTTCCTACATAGGCCGATGAAAACTTTTTTGTTGAATCAATATTTTTTTCTCACATCATTTTAGCTGTGCAATTGTTGTTCATTACTAAACCACAACTCCTTGTAATGGACTTACTGGTTTCTCCAGGACATAATGAGTAGTGATAAGAATATAGAAAGTTCAATAAAGAAAAACAAGACCCTAGATTCTCATAGATTCTTATCAACTCTCGGAGAAGGCAATGGCATCGCACTCCAGTACTCTTGCCTGGAAACTCCCATGGATGGAGGACCCTGGTAGGCTGCAGTCCATGGGGTCGCTGAGTCAGACACGACTGAGCGACTTCACTTTCACGTTTCACTTTCATGCATTGGAGAAGGAAATGGCAACCCACTCCAGTGTTCTTGCCTGGAGAATCCCAGGGATGACGGAGCCCAATGGGCTGCCGTCTGTGGGGTCGCACAGAGTCGGACACAACTGAAGCGACTTAGCAGCAGCAGCAGCAGCTTATCAACTCTACCAGATTTGCAAAACTTACTAAATCTTTTTTCTTCTAGTTTAATTAGGGTATAATTGACATACAACACTGTATAAGTTGAAGGTGTACTGCATAACGAGTTGACTTACGTACAGCAAGAAATGTTTCTTACAATGTTTAGTGAAGATCTTCCATCTCATATGGATGCAAAATTAAAGAAATGGAAAACGTTTTTCCTTGTGATGAGAACTCTTAAGATTTACTCTATTAACAACTTTCATGTAAAATTTACATGTGTTCATTGGTGGTGTTAGTGATAAAGAACCCACCTGCCAATGTAGGAGACATGAGACCTGGGTTGCACCCTGGTTTGGGAATATTCCCTGGAGAAGGAAATGGCAACCCACTCCAGTATTCTTGCATGGAAAATCCCATGGACAGGAGCCTGGTGGGCTACGGTCCATGGGGTCACAAAGAGACAGACACGACTGAGGTGACTGCGTACACATGCACGTTTCTACCCTAGACTAGTTATCTTAAAACTGGGAGTTTGTGCCTTTTGGATGTCTTCTTTCAGTTNCCAGGCTCCTCCATCCATGGGATTTTCCAGGCAAGAGTACTGGAGTGGGTTGTCATTGCCTTCTCCAGACAAACACAGGAGCTGCCGGATAAACAGTGCTTGAGAGGTAAAGAGAAATGTTAAGTCCTCAAATATTTGAAAATATGGTTGGCTAATAGCTTGGCTGACTACTGAATTCTAATTTTAAGAGTATTCCTGGAATTTTGAAGAAATGTTTCCTTTGCTTTCTAGCATTGCTAGAAATTTTGCTGTGGAAAAGCCCCATTCCATGCCAAGAACTGTTTTTCCTTTTTCCTCTTTGCAATCTTTTCAAGGATCCTCTCTATCTGTAAATGTCTGAAGTTTTATGATGAAAAATGACTGATGAAACTTTTTCATGGACATTTTTAGTCTAGAAACCCATCTACTTCAGTCCTGAGTAGTTTCCTTTTATTCTTTTCCTCACACTTTTCCTCTTTTAATTTTTCTCTTGTTTTACCTTCTCTAACACTTGCTATTTGGTTATTGGACCAAAACACTCTAGTTCCTCAATCAGGGATGGAACACAGGCCCCCTGCACTGGGGGGCGTGGAGTCTTAGCCACTGGACCACCAGGGAAGTCCCTGTGATTTTTAACATAAAAATGAATTATAATTTTAATAATAGTTCCTCCTTTTAAATGGACATCTTCTTTTAGTTCTCTAAGGATATTTTGGTGCTGGTGTTTTAGTCACTAAGTCATGTCTGAGTCTTTGTGACCCCATGGACTGTAGCCCACCAGGCTCCTCTGTCCATGTGATTTTCCAAGCAAGAATATTTTAGGGTCTTCTTTTATTCCTTGGAAATTTTGCTCTGCTTTTTTGATCTTTTTAAATTGCTTCTTTTTATTCTATCTTTCTAGTTTAAATACTTTGGTCTTTTTTCTTTCAGGTGAGAGATGCCCACAATTTGTTTGTTCTTAGCTGTTGATTGTAATAGCATCCATGTGTGCATGCNGCTAGGCTTCTCTGTCCATGAAATTCTCCAGGAAAGAATACTGGAGTAGGTAGTGTATCCCTTCTCCAGGGGATCTCCCCAACTCAGGGATCCAACCAGGGTCTCCTGCACTGCAGGCAGATTCTTTACCAGCTGATCTACTAAGGAAGCCCAAATGGCTCTTGAGGTATCTTAAATTGAAAGAAGCGCTCTGGCCATTTGGATCCTACATTTTGACCCTCAGGGAAGGGGGAGCATGACCTATGCAGAGGACAGTTCTTGGGAAAGGACTCAGCTGTAAACCACAGCACCCCACATTCATAGAAGCTGGGAACATAAGTGTCCTGATCTTGAAGGGGGTTTGGGGATGGTAACCACAACATCCAACATACCAACTCAGTTATGTACAGCTATCCATGTGCTGAACATTCATGCTTGTAATATTAAGCATCTACACGTATACATCTTTTCTCCATGGTCCAAAATAAAGTCAGCACCTTCCCTTGCTCTCCCTCTCAAAAGATGCTGAGCCAGATTCTCCTCAGAAAGAATGTGTATGATTGCTGCAAGTTTTTCCCATTTATAAGCCAGCCATAATTGTCTTGATAAACGAATGTCATTCTTCATGTAATCTTTTGAAACCTAACTGTCCAATTAGCTGCATATTACTGTAGTTCGTTTGTGTTGACTGCTACATAATATCTGTTTCTCTGACTATGTTACAGTTTATTCATCTGTTCTCCTGTTGATGGCATTTGGGATTGTTTTCATGTTTTTACCAAATCATGCTTCTGTGAGCATTGTTTTTACCTGTCTCCTGTATATGTGCAAAGAATTTCTCAACATAAGCTGAGGATGCATTGTTGAATAATAAAATCAGTTAACTTAGGAAACAAAGCCTGTTTTCCAGTTGACAGCCCCATCAGCAATGTAAAAGAAAGCCCATGGATTCACATCTCCTCTGACACTTGGTATTGTCCAACACATTCTGATCTTTGAAAATTGGATGAGTCATTGTGGTCTTGATTTTTAACTCCCTGATCTCCAGTGATGTTGAATATCTTCTCAGGCATTTATTGACTGCATTTCTTCAGAAAAATTATCTATGTGTCTTGTTGACATTTAATTCCTTCTTGCAATCTTAAACCTTCCCATTAAGATCACTGTCTTTCACCCTGAAGTTCCTCCTTTAATGGTTTCTTTAGAGCGTTACTGCCGGTGGCAAACCCTTTTCACTTTGTTTTTGGAAGTGTCTTCATCTTTGTCCTCTTTCCCAAGAAAGACAGTTTCATCTTGAACAGAATTCTGCCTTGGTAGCTACCGTCTTTCAGCTCACTGGAGATGCCCCTCCATTGTTTACAGACTTCTGCTATTGCTGTTGAGAAGTTAGCTGTCAGTCTAATTATGGATCCTTCAGGAGCAATTGTTTTTTCCTGAGTGCTTTTTGTGTGTAGATAGACAGATAGATAAAACTACAGATAGATGATCTATATCTATGTTTTGTATCATTTAAGACAATATTATTTAGGTGTTGACCGATGATTCATCTTGTAAACAGATGTAAATGAATGGTATTATTAAATACAGTATAGTACTATATTTTCTCTTCCTTATGATTTTCTTAACAACATTTTCTTTTCACTAGCTTACTTTATTGTCAAGAATATAGTGTATGATACATATAACATTCAAAATATGTGTTAATCAACTGTTTATGTTATCAGTAAGGCTTTTGATCAACAGTAGGCTTGCAATAGTTAATTTGGGAGGAGTCCGAAGTTACAAGTGGATTTTCAACTGTGCAGGGTGTCAATACCCCTAACCCTCACATAGTTCAAGGGTCAACTGTATATCATATAGAAAGAGATTCATTTTAAGGAATTGGCTCACCCAGTTTTGAACACCAGCAACACCAAATTTTATAAGGTGTGCAGACTGGCCAGAGAACCAGGAAGAGTCTGTGTTGCAATTCAGACTGTCTGCTGTAGAATATTTTCTTCCTTGGGGCAGTCTGTCTTGTTCCTCAGGCCTTCAGCTAATTGGATGAGGCCCACCCACATTATGGAGGGCTATATGCTGTACTCAACGCCCGCTGATTTAAATGGTAATCTCTTCCAAAAACACTGTCACTGAAACATCCAGAATAGTGTTTGACCAAATATCTGGGCAACGTGGCTCAGCCACTTTGATGTATAAAATTAACTATCATAATAGTTGAAGAAAAAGAGGCTTGGAGGAATTCAGTGATTTGCCTGAAGTTCCAACTCTCACAGCCATATACTATTGTCAAGGAGGGGGAATTTCCCCTTCTACCTCTCTTTGAGTTCTTGTAGCGGGACTAATAATAAAACGGACAAAAGATGGATTCTCAGGAGAAAAAGAAACAAATTTTAATTCTTGTGCATAGGGATCTTATAGAAACAGAAACTAAAAAGTGGCTGAAGCAGGTGGCTTTTATATTTTTTAGACAGAGAATACATTTGTGAAGAACTGACAGGACAAAGAAACTTAGGTTTTGGGTGTTCAATTAGTGAAGAATTTAAACAGAGTTTGGGCTTGAGGCAGTCAATTAAGGAAATCACAAGGTTTGTTTATACAGGCTTCTTGGCTCGAATTCTCTATTTCTAGTGATAAGGGTGTCTTTCTGCTGCCAGATTCGGGGAGTGCACGTTTCTCACGAGATTTATTTCCTGCTTTCAGAGAAACAGAGAGTCAGGGTGCTCCTTCTGCACTGACTGTTTCTTAAGTAACTTTAATTCAAAATAATGCATATGCTATGAGGTATATTTGGGGGCCACCCACCTTTGGACCCGACTGTTAGGTGTGTGTGTTCTCACTCAGTCACTAAGTCATGTCAGACTCTTTGCGACCCCATAGACTGTAGCTCACCAGGCTTCTCTCTCCGTGAGTTTTTCCAGGCAAGAATACTAGAGTGGATTGCCGTTTCCTACTCTGGTTGGGATCTTCCCAACCCAGAGACTGAACCCACGTCTCTTGCGTCTCCTGCATTGGCAGGTGGACTCCTTACCACTGCGCCCCCTGGGAGAGCCAGCACTGTCATAGTACAATAGGAATTGCTCGCCAGTGAGGAATAGGTAAGAGGTTTGTACTGAGAGGAGAAGAGCCCATGAGGGCAGGAGCAGGACCCTGCAGTCAGCAGGCCTGCATTCCACTGCTCGCTGGGCCACAGCTTCCATTCACTAATCCACCCTCTAACTGTACACTTATCCACCCTCTCTAAATTGGTGGAGGTTAAATAACGTTGAGCAGAGGACTCACCACTTCTATGCAGTCATTGCTGACCAATTTATAGTTTTTAGGATAAGACACCTTGCAAGCAGTAAATGTGGTAATTCACAATGCAGTAGAGATGTCACATCTAAGAGTGTCTTGAGAAAGATGCTCAAACACTTGAAGAATAAGTGAATTGTCCTGAGGTGCTTGGTCACCATCTGTTTGGTTATATACATGGATTTTTGAAATTTCTTCAAAGCTGACTTCGCCTCTGTACATGCACCCGTCAATCTGACATCCCAACCTGCATGTCATAGAGACATCTAACATCTAACACCTAATCTGAGTGGTTGGCTTTCCCTGTGCTTACAATTCTCAAAGCTGTTGTTCTGGCACATCTTCCCCATCTCAGGAAGTGGCACCTTCCAGATGCCCATCCAGGAGCCTAGAAGTCATTCTTGGCTTTTCCTTTACCTGAAGCTCACATCTAACCCAAAGCGGACTTTGCCGATTCTGTTTCCAAAGCATATCTCGAGTTCATCCGCGTGTCTCCATCTTGCCTGCTGCCACCTTGACCCTGCCACCAATATTGCTTCCCTGGACAACCGGTACCGTGTGCAAATGGTCTCCAGCACCCAGTCGACTCTGCTGCCATCAAGAGGACTCTGCTCAAATGTAAACTGAAACATAACATTCACTAGCTTAAAATTCTTCTTCCGGGGATCCCTGTTATCCTTACAGTGGACCCCATGGGCCTGCCCAGTTCTCCTCTGGTCCGTCAACTCACCTGCTTCTTCCTCATGACGCCTCTTCATCACTAAGCTCCAGACACACTGCCTGCCACTTTCTTTTTTGTTCTCCAAACCCTCTAGCCCTTTCTTTGATCTCAGGCCTTTGCACACGCTGCTCCTGCTGCTGAGAATTTACTCCTGAATCGCAGGCTGACTCTTCCAGCAACTTTGTTTCAACTGAAATATTTCCTCCAGAGATTCCCTCTCAGCCACTCATCTAAAGTAAACCTGTCCTCCAAACCACCTCCCCAACACTCAGCCTCCCCGACTTGTATGATAACCTATAAAGCGGTTATCATAATAGGCTACCTTTTAAATCACTTGACTATTTATTTCTATTTTGTCTGCTCTTTCTTACTAGAATAACATTTGATGAGAGTAAGGATCATCTCTGCTTTGTTCACCATTATATCTTCCATGCCAAGCAATGTAGTTGGTGCTCAGTAAATACTGAATTAATGAAAAAGTGAAGACTTTTTTTTTTTTTTAAAAAAGGTCAAGTCGTACTCTTGAATCACAGGCTTGGAATTAATGCTTCTCTAACTCCATGAGTTTCAATCGTACTTGTTTGATTTTTGTGAGAGTGGCTTTCCTCTTTTTCCTGGATGTGTGGGAGGGGGTAATCGACTTTTATAGATGTGCTTCTAGTCATTTGTGTCCTTATTACAGTTTTCCCAACTCCTGGCTCTTTTTAAATACATGTGGGCAGCTTGCTCTATAAAAGAACTTTCTATTGTGAATCTTTTTTTTTTTTTTTGGCAAATGGAATGACTCATTCACTGATTTCTTCTGGACTAGCTTAAAGACAGATATACCTGAACTGCATCCATTTATATTTGAGAAACTTTGAAATTCATTTGACTTTGCGTGGTAGCTCTCAGTGGTCCTCAGCCAGACTGACTTGATGCCTTGGGGGCTCTGTTCCTGGCTTGATTTGCAGGGCTAAGCCAAGTTTTCTCATCCAGCTCCCCAGACTCATGATTAGCCCAGCCTGAGAATAACATTAGGTTTCTCCCCCAGAGAGTCATCTCTGCTAACTGAAATGACATGAAAAGCAACGAAGCTTTGACACAGAGGAATATTATCATATTCGTGATAACTTGAGAAGCCTTTGTAATCACTTACGATTAATTGTCGTCTGACTCACTCCGGATTCTTTATGCAAATCCACTAACCCACCCTTGTATCCCCACACCCCTGCTAGCCCTCAAATGCCAAGCTGGTACCAGCTCCCTCTGAGGCCAACTAAAGGGAAGGGAGGTGCCCCTTCCCTCCACCCAGCTGATGCTCAGCCTCACGGTTCTCCCTCTGGACCCTGGGCTCTTGTGCTGGTGTTCCCACCAGGCTTGATGCAGCACTTGGCTCTCCTATCTACATTTTGGACCTTGGCTTCCTACCTGGCCTCTGCCATCTGTTTGCTGGCATCTCCCGCAGACAGAAATAAGCATTGCCCACCCCCCTAACATCCC